>JAULBW010009606.1:0-12887 GCA_032358265.1 Vaucheria bursata
ATAAAAACGGAGAAGAAAGCGAAGTCTACTGCGGCATTAAACGCAATCAAAAAAAGATCTTTAAACGCAACAAAAAAGAATACGCGCGTTTGAGCGAACACATCGGTCAATATCCCCTCGTAATGATCTCCCCGGCCGATTCTGAATTGGTGAATGATAGCAGTGAAATCAGACGCAAATTTTTAGATGGCATCATCTCGCAATACGACAAGGTGTACCTCGATCATCTTATCTCCTACAATCAAGTCTTAAAACAACGCAATGCCTTACTCAAACATTTTGCAGAGACGCGTTCGTTTGATACCGAGACGCTAGAGATTTGGGATGAGCAATTGATGATTCATGGGCGCAGCATTGTGCAGGTGCGCATCGATTTTTTGAAACAATTTGTGCCGCTCTTTAACGAGTTTTATAATTACATCAGTAACAGTCGCGAACAAGTATCCTTAGAATATCAAAACTCCTTAGCAGAACGCGATTTTAAAACTGCTCTCATGACCGCTCTGGCCCGCGACCGCGCCGTGCAATATACTACGGTTGGACCGCATAAGGACGATTTAGAATTTATGTTGGATGGTTTTAGTCTAAAGAAGTACGCTTCACAAGGACAGCAAAAGTCGTATCTCCTCGCTTTACGTTTGGCACAGTTTGAATTTATCAAACAACAAAAAGTGACGCGTCCGCTGTTATTACTCGACGACGTATACGATAAATTAGACGAAGAACGCTTCACTAAATTGTTAGAGATGGTGAGTGGCGATAAATTCGGACAAGTCTTTATTACCGATACACATCCCGATCGTATGAACGAATTGCTCAACGAACGCAAGATTGATCACAAGATCTTTTTGGTGGAGAATAGCACCGTAAAAGAATACGGCACCTAAATGCCGCACCTTTTATTCTAAAAAAATACTTTTAATTTTTGGACTCTAAACCTTTAAACTGCGGGTTGAATTAAAACTCACAATTATCAGGCGTTCTCGGAAACGGAATCACATCACGAATATTTGTCATGCCCGTTACAAATAACACAAGTCGCTCGAAACCTAGGCCAAAGCCAGCATGCGGACAAGCACCAAAACGACGGGTGTCTAAATACCACCAGAGTTCTTTTGCTGGAATGCCAATTTCTGACATGCGATTTTCTAATTTGTCTAAGCGCTCTTCACGTTGTGAACCGCCAATGATTTCACCAATGCCGGGGAATAAGATATCCATGGCCGCCACCGTTTTTCCATCCTCATTCTGACGCATGTAAAACGATTTGATTTCTTTTGGATAGTCGCACAAAATCACCGGCTTCTTAAAATGTTTTTCTACTAAATAACGTTCGTGCTCACTTTGTAAATCAACGCCCCACTTATCGACTAAGTATTGGAATTTCTTCTTTTTGTTATGATTGCTCTCGTGTAAAATTTCAATGGCTTGTGTATACGTCACACGCTCAAATTTATTGTCGATGCAAAATTGCAACTTATCTAAAAGCGATAATTCTGAACGTTCATTTTGAGGTTTTTGTTTTTCTTCCTCTATCAAACGGGCATTTAAAAATTCAAGATCATCGCGGTTGTTTAAGAGGGCATGACGAATTAGGTATTGCAACATCTCCTCCGCCAAATCCATGTTATCGTTCAAATCATAAAACGCCATTTCGGGCTCTATCATCCAAAACTCAGCTAAGTGACGGGCAGTATTGCTGTTCTCAGCGCGGAAGGTCGGTCCGAAAGTATAAATATCAGAAAAGGCCATCGCGGCTAACTCTCCTTCTAATTGTCCGGATACAGTAAGGTTAGTTGATTTTCCAAAAAAATCTTCTTTGAAATCAATCGCGCCATCCTCTGTTTTTGGAAGATTGTTTAAATCTAAAGATGTGACACGAAACATTTCACCAGCGCCCTCTGCATCACTTGACGTAATCACAGGGGTGTGCATATACACGAATCCTTTTTCTTGAAAAAATTTGTGCACCGCAAAGGCTAAACTATTACGCAAACGAAACACGGCACCGAAGGTATTGGTGCGAAAACGCAAATGCGCGATCTCCCGCAAATATTCGAGGCTGGGGCGGTTCTTTAACTGTAAAGGATATTTTTCAGGATCACAATCTCCTAAAATTTCTAATTCCTTAGCCATTACCTCAACGCTTTGTCCCTTGCCCATAGAAGCTACTAGCTGCCCGTGTACGCGAATCGCAGCACCGGTTGTAATGCGTTTTAATGTCTCTTCTGGCAATGAATTTAATTCCACCACGATTTGAAGATTATTATTGGTAGAGCCGTCGTTCAACGCAATAAATTGGCTGTTACGAAATGAACGTACCCAACCTTGCACCATAATTGGTTCTGCAATGGGGTTGGATCTCAATAATTCCCGAATCTTCAGGGCTGATTTCATAAATTCAAATTTTTATAAGGACACAAAGATAATAATATCAGGCAATGCCTGAGGGCTTTTCGGCTTGTAATCGTGCATTGCCCGCTACTTGTTCGTATTCATCGGCTTCGATGGCATCGGCCATAGCCTCATAACTCAGCACCAGGTCGCGAATGAAGTTTTTTTCAGGAAACACCTGCGCTGTAATGAGCGAAATAGAAAAGCGTGAACCAATCACTTTAATTTCTTCAAATTGATCAGGACTCAAAAATTTAAAATAACTCTTGTTATTTTTATACTTCCGATACACCGGAAAGTTTATACCTTCAAAACTCATGTCTAAGCCCTTTTTACGTTTTGTTGCCGATCACATTTTCGAGCATCACAAAGATACAATGGATTCCCTTTGTATTGTGCTGCCGGGAAAAAGAGCGGCTACTTTTTTGAAACGCCATCTGGCAGAGGCTTTCGGCAAGACCATTTGGGTACCGCAAATTATCACCGCAGAAGAGCTAGTGACCGAACTCAGCGGTTTACAAGTGGCCGAAGAAATTGATCTGCTCTGTTTACTCTACGAAAGTTACCGAGCCTTGCATGGCGAGGAAGCTGAAACCTTTGAAAGTTTTGCCCGCTGGGGGAATTTAATTCTGCAAGATTTTAATGAGATCGACCGCTATTTGGCCGACCCAGCACAGCTGTACGAGAATTTAAAAGACATTAAGGTCATAGAAAATTGGAGCCTTGGTGAAGAAGTGCTAACACCCCATCAAGAAAACTATCTAAAATTCATGGGCTCTATTGGTGCTATCTATCGGCATTACAGCCAAGCGCTCTTAGATAAAAAACAAGCCTACCAAGGTTTAGCCTATCGCACAGCGGTAGAGCATTTAAAAGAGCATGCCTACATTAATCAATGGGGACATTTTTTATTCTGTGGCTTCAATGCCTTAAATGAAGCGGAACTCAGAATTTGCAAACACCTAAAAACCATTGGCAAGGGCAGCTTTTTGTGGGATGCCGATCACTATTATTTAGACAATAAAGATCAAGAAGCGGGCTTATTTTTAAGGCGCAATTTCGAGTACTTTGACATCAAACATCCTGAAACAATTGGCAAGGATTTGAGTTCAGAAAAGGACATTCACATTGTGTCTGTGCCTCGCCAAATAGGCCAAGCACAGGTGGTACGACAAAGTTTAGAAGCCTTATTGGAGCAGGGTGTCACCATGGATAAAGTGGCATTGGTGCTGGCGAACGAAAAATTATTGTGGCCCGTTTTACAGCAATTGCCAGCAGCTGTTGAGCATGTAAATATTACGATGGAATATCCCTTACGATATACATCGTCTTATAGTTTGGTGGAACAATTATTGAATCTTCAAATTTCTTACAGTCGCCAAAATCGCGCTAAAAAAAATCTCTATCATACAGAACTGATCGGCCTTTTGAGGCATCCCTTGCTGCAACAGTACATGCGAGCCTTGGAGATTGAAACAAAATCGTCACGTGTGATTGCAGACATAAAACGCAGAAATCTGTCTTTCATCTCGGCCAGCCAATTACAAGAATTACTGGGTGAAGATGCTTCAAAATTGTCCTTTTTGTTTTTAGAGTGTCAGGTGGATGATTTTATTAAACACGTTCAATCTGTTCTCGCTATCTTAAAAGAACATTTGGCAAAACATGCAGCCCGAGTGCAATCGCGTCTCGAATTGGAGTATCTGCATTTATTGGATAAAAATTTTAATCGTCTTGCCGAAATCATACAACGTTATCCGCAATTTAAAGAACTGCAAAACTTCCGTCAACTCTACCAACAATCGTTGGGATCTGCCACGGCGCCCTTTATTGGCGAGCCTTTACGGGGATTACAAATCATGGGCGTGCTCGAAACTCGGACCTTAGATTTTGATCACCTCATCATTGTCAATGTGAACGAAGGAATTCTACCAGCCGGAAAAACCATTAGTTCATTTATTCCGAATGACTTAAAACGGGCCTTTGGTTTGCCATTGTATTTGGAGAAAGATGCCATTTATGCCTATCACTTTTATCGCCTATTACAACGCGCGAAACAAGTCACCATTGCATGTGACAGTGAAACGGATAGTTTTGGCAAGGGCGAAAAAAGTAGATTCATTACGCAATTGCAATTAGAATTAAGTCAGCAACCAGAAGTAAAAATTACTGAATCGGTAGCGGTGTTTCCAAATTTTTTAACAGCCTTATTGAACATTATTGAAGTGCCAAAAACAGGACCTGTGCTAGAACCGCTCTTTGCAAAAGCCCGATCTAATGCTGAGTTTGGGGGTTTGTCGCCATCAGGACTGATTAGTTTTAAAGAATGTCCTTTGCGCTTTTATTTCCGTTATAGCGCCGGTCTCAAAGAAGCCATACAAGTAGAAGAAAGCGCAGAGGCAGGTACTTTTGGAAGTATTCTGCATTTGAGTCTCGAGAATTTGTACAAAGAGTATTTAGAAAAAAATATTCCTTCACAAGACCTAACAAAAAAACTAAAGCAAATTCCGACTGAAGTAGAAGCGAGTTTCGAATCCACTTTTGGCAACCGTATTCATTCAGGCAAACTCGTGTTACAGCAAGAAGTAATAAAAGTGTATGTCGAAAAACTAATTCAACAAGATCTGACCTTTATTCGTCAGCTCGAATCACAAAAAAAATCACTGCAGTTACTCGGACTCGAAAAAGAATATGCTGCCAGCCTACACGTCACGATTCAAGGGCAAGCCGAGACATTTTATATCAAAGGAAAAGTCGATCGTATTGATCGATACGAAGGCAGCATTCGCATCATTGATTATAAAAGTTCTGTAAAAGACACTGACCAGTTTGAGTACAAAGGCATGACCGCATTATTTGAAGATGTGCGGTTTAATAAACAGTTACAATTGTTTATGTATGCTTGGCTCTTACACAAAAATGGGGCCACGGGAACTGATCAGGTATTGCCTTGCATCATTCCATTCAAAAAATTCAGAGACCAACCTTTGTTTATTAAAGGTGCAGACAAATCTCCTCTACTCTTTACGGATGCGCTTTTGCAGGAATTTGAATCTGCTTTGATTGATTTTATTTCACGCATTTTTGATCCCGCTCTACCTTTTACACAAACGGAAGATGCGGCACTGCATGAGTATTGTCCGTATAATGCGATTTGTCAGATTTCATAGTTTCGATAAGAAAAGACTATTGCAAAGGGATCAATTCGAGAGAAAGTGCAACCGTTAAAAGACCCGAAAGCTGCGCCAGGGACACAAAGGGTTTAGTTCTTTTAGCTCGTTTCCAAAATTTATGATAAAGTATTTCGAGCTAAAAAACCGGAGCGAAGCGGAGCCCGGCGTGGCCCGGTCTCGTCAAAAAAATTTGACCCAGATACTACCTAGATGAAATTTTTTTGACGAGAGGCGCCCAAATGAAAAGAACTAATTTTCAAATACTACCCAGCTTCCTCCGCAATCATAAGGTTTTGCATGCCCACCGTCATCTTATGCAATCCAAACCGCACTAACACTTTTTCGTCACGAATCTCTTCCACCTGCCCTACTTCATTGCCATTTAAGACCCGCACCTTAGAACCCACGCGCAGTGCGTCTTTGAGACGAGCGATTTTTTTCTGAGAAAAGGCATCTACCTTTTTTTGTTTTTTAAGGAGTTCTATTTTTTTGGTTTCGGCAGTAATGCCATCAATAAAACGTTTGATCACTTCTTTGCGATCTTTCTTTTCGTTCCAATCGTCCATTAAACGCAAATACTTTTGTCCGAACTCCGCTTGCCGCACTAATTCCAGCTTGCGCTCGCGTTCGCGCTGCATGCGTTCTTCCCATTGACGAAACAATTCTAAGTACTTCTCTTTCGCCATTTTACTCAAGAAGGTTTCGTGTTCGAGACGATCGTGTTCTTCCGTTAAACGCGTTTTTTGCGTTTGAACTTCTGCCAGTAAACGATTGAGTTGCAGTTTGTCTTTGTCAACTTTTTCGCGCGCGCGTGAAATGATGTGCCTCGGAAAGCCCACCCGTTCGGCCACTTCAAAGGTATAGCTACTGCCGGGCTCGCCAACACTTAAAATATAAAGTGGATCAAGGTGTTCAATATCAAACAACATGGACCCGTTAAACGCGCCTGGCAAATTATCGGCCAATAATTTTACGTTTCCAAAATGGGAGGTGATGATGCCGCGCGTTTGCGAATTGACAAGGCTTTCGAGCACCGCTTCCGCAATGGCGCTGCCTAATTCAGGATCGGTACCACTGCCAAACTCATCCATCAAGACCAAAGTACCCTCATTCACTTTTTCGAGAATGCTGGTCATTGATTTTAATTTAGCACTGTAAGTACTCAGTTCGTTTTCGATGCTTTGCGTGTCGCCAATATCAATTAAAATATTTTCAAAAAAACAAAATTCGCTGGCGTCGTCCGCAGGAATAAGCAAACCACTTTGCAACATGATCTGTAAAAGACCGATGGTTTTTAATGCAATGGTTTTTCCACCCGCATTAGGACCACTAATGACCAAGATGCGTTTTTCTGCATTGAGCTCCAAACTCAAGGGGATGGTGCTTTTGCCAAGTTTCTTATTTTGTAAAAATAATAGTGGATGTACCGCATTGATCACTTTGAATCCAAAATCTTCTCGAATTTTTGGGAGTCCCGCTTTTAAATCAACTGCCAAAGAAGCCTTAGCTTTTACAAAATCGAGGTACACTAAAAATTCGAATGAGCGACGGATTTCAGTGGCCGAGGGGCGGATTTCTTGACACAGTTCCCGCAAAATGCGATTGAGTTCGCGGCGTTCGTCCAAATGCAATTCGGCTATGTCGTTATTGATAGACATGGTGACGCCCGGCTCAATAAAAATAGTTTTACCCGATTCACTTTTCCCGTGCACAAATCCCGGCACTTCGCTCTTGTGTTCTACTAAAACAGCAAGGGTGCGGCGTCCGTTGTAATAACCCTCTTCATTATCACGTAAAAATCCTTCTTTTCTTAATTGTCCGATATAATGGTAAAAACGACGATCGCTCTCCCGTTTTTTATCGCTGATTTCGCGACGAATGCGGTGTAACTCAGGACTGGCGTGGTCTTTCACTTGTCCTTCATGATCAATGACCCCATTTATGGCATCACAGACTTTTTCGTGTACCAAAAGCGGCTCGGCCAATTCAGCGAGCTGAGGCATGCCCAATTTTTTGGTTTTTAAGAACCGGATAGCAGAATTAACATTTTCAAGGGTTTTAAGAAGGGCTAGGAGCTGATCTTCGTGTAATTGAGAGCCCTCACGTTGCAGGTAAACCAGTTCTGGCCGAATGTCTTCATGCTCAATAGAAGGAAAAAAACCGTTCGCTCCGAGCACCGAAGCAAGCTCTCGAACCCGCTCCAATTCAGGCAGTACAGCATTTACATCCGTTTCCGCTTGCAATTCTGCACACCGATTACGGGCTTGTTCACCAAAACATCTTTCGCGCACCAAATCGCGAATTTTCTCAAACTGTAATAATTCTAGGTGCTTCGCCTCAATCATTGATCCGCCTCAGATACAAGTTAGTAAATTATAAATTATAAAACAACAAAGTTAAACATTTGCGATCTCTCTGAATTGCCTTATTTTTGATAGAAATTAGATGACTTAATGAAAACGGTACTTATCTCTAAATTAGAAGAACTGCTGTCGAAAGACGCAGGTGATGTTGCTGCTGATGTGCGCGCTCTGCAAAAAGAGTTTCAACGAATCTGGACCTCTGAATTCGAAAAAGCAAAACTCGAATTTACTGAAGGGGGCGGCAACGCCAAAGACTTTGTTTATCACAAAGGACCTGACGATATTCAATTTGAATTTTTGTTAGAGCGTTACAACAAAGCGAAAAAAGACAGCGATGCAAAAATTGCTGCAGAACAAAATCGCAACCTCTTGATTCGTCAAGAAATTATTGCAAAAATTAAGGACCTCAGCCAGCTCAGTGAAAACGTGGGTGCCGCGGTGCGTAAGTTGCAAGAATTGCAAACGCAGTGGAAAGAATCTGGCCCCGTGTCATCACACAAATACAAAGACATTCAAGCCGAATACAGTCGTGCTGTAGAAGATATTTATTACAATTTAAAAATCTTCCGCGACCTTCAAGAACACGATCTTAAGAAAAACTTCGAGCATAAAACGGAGTTATTGGCTAAATTAAAAGCCATTCAACAACTCGAAAATATCAAAGAAGCAGAGCGCCTCATCAAGGTGTATCGCAATGAGTGGGATGAAATTGGTCCGGTGCCAAATGGTCGTTGGGAAGCGCTGAAAGCCGACTACAAGGCCGTTTTGGATGAGACCTATGCGCGCATCAAGGCCTTTTACCATGGTTTAGAAGACTTAAAAGAAGAAAATCTAAAACAAAAACAGGGCATCATAGAAAAAACCAAGGAAATTATTCAAGGTTTAGAAGATGCTAAGGCGGCTAAGTGGAATGAAGCCACCGATAAAGTCATTGCCTTTCAAGCCGAGTGGAAAACCATTGGTAGAACCGCCGAAAAAGAAAACGAACGCATTTGGGCTGAATTTCGTGCCTTGTGCGATCAGTTTTTTGAAAAGAAGAAAACATTCTTCGCTGGCATGAATGAAAAATTTGCTGTGAATCGCAAAAGCAAATCAGATCTCATTGCTAAAGCAGAAGCCTTGCAACATAGCACAGATTGGCAAAAGACGGGTTTAGACTTAATTCGCTTACAAGACGCATGGAAAAAAATTCCGAGTGGTGGCGATAAGGAAGAACCAAAGTTATTTGCGCGTTTTAGAAAAGCTTGCAATACATTTTTTGATGCCCGCAAACAACATCATGAAGGCGTAGAAGCCTCTTATGAAAATAACATGCATCAAAAAGAAGAGATCTTAAATCGTTTGTTGGCCTTTACCTTAAGTGAAGACATGACGGCTAACCGTGAGCAGATCAAGAATTTTAGTGCCGAGTGGAATGCCGCAGGACTAGTGCCAATGAAGGATAAGAAACGTTTAAACGACGCATTTTACAATAAATTGGATGAGTTATACGAGCAAATGCACATTGATAAAGCTGAGAAAGCAAACATTCAATTCCGCACAAAACTTGATCGTATGGTAGCATCAGAAAATGCCGTGGACTTATTGAATCGTGAATACGATCATTTCAAAAAAATGATTGATGAAATCAATGGTCGCGTAAGAACTTACGATAACAATCTAGGTTTCTTTAAGACGTCTAAAGGAAACAATTCGTTCTTAAAAGAAGTCGAGGATAAGATTGCGGCTGAAAAATCGAAATTGGCTGAACTGACTGCAAAACGCAAAATGATTAGCGAAGAGTTAAGCAAAATGCGAAACGCAACCACACAAAAATCAGAAGCTTAAGATTAGGAAGGCAGTGGAAACACTGCCTTTTTTAGTTAATTCCTAAAAATTCGGAGACAATCTCTTCCGCCTTCGCACAGGCCTCTTCTAAGTTTTCGTTTAGAATAAACACATCGAACAATTCTGCGGTTTTTAATTCTTTTTCGGCCTTGGCAATACGGCGGGCAATACTTTCTTTACTATCGGTACTGCGAGAATGAAGGCGTTCTTCCAATATTTTTATACTTGGCGGCATCACAAAAACGCCCAAAGCATCCTCCTTAAACTGATTTTTGAGGTTGAGTCCACCTTCTACATCAATATCAAAAATAACGGCCTTTCCTTCGGCCCAAATTTTCTCTACTTCTGAACGTAGGGTACCATAATGGGTGCCGGCATACACCTCTTCCCACTCCAAAAACTCATTATTGGCTACTTTATCTTTAAATTCATCTACACTGAGGTAGTGGTAGTCTTTACCATTGACTTCAATACCACGTTTGGGGCGACTTGTGGCCGAAATGCTAAAAGCAATGTGCTGCGGGAAGGATTTTAAAATATGCCTCACCAAGGTGGTTTTACCCGAGCCCGAGGGGGCAGAAAATATGATCATTTTGCCGCTATGCATGCGCAAATATAAGTAAAAGCTCTGAAGCGTGGCAGTTACCACACATCCCACTTCATTTCCTTTGATAAAATTGGGCGTGTTTTTGTAATTCTTTACAGTAACTTTGGGCCACAATGAAAAGACCCCTCCTTCTCCTGCTCCTTTTGTTCAGCACACTGCTGCGAGCACAGTTTCCGGGCGGAAATAACAAAGACATGGCCAAGGTCATGAAAGACATTAAAGGCCGTGCTTATGGCAAATTAATTGACGCCAAAACTAAGAAACCCATAGAGTATGCTTCTGTGGTTGTGCTTTGGTTCAATAAAGACAGTTTATTGGGCGGCGGGCTCACGGGCGAAAATGGTGAATTTAGTATTGAAGGTCTTCCGCCCATGGGAGGCTTCAGATTTAAGGCCACACAACTGGGCTATAAAACCTACGAGACAAAATTTTACATTCAAATGCCGAATAAATTGGAAGTCGATTTAGGAGACATTGCCTGTGAGGTAGATGAAAAACTTTTAAAAGAAGTGGATGTGGTGGCAGAGAAAAACACGGTGGTAATGTCCATTGATAAACGCACGTACAATGTAGACAAGGATATTTCGGTAAGAGGCGGCACTGCGGTAGATGTGATGAAGAATGTGCCCGGTGTTACGGTTGATGCTGACGGCAACGCACAACTGAGAAATCAGAGTCCAACTATTTTTGTAGATGGCCGTCCAACCAATTTAACCCTCCAACAAATTCCAGCCGACCAAATTGATCGCATTGAAATTATTACCAATCCCTCGGTTAAGTACGATGCCAGCGCAACAGGTGGGATCTTAAATATTATCATGAAAAAAAATCTGAAGCCAGGTTATAATGGTATGGTGATGGCCTATGTGGGTACTGGCGATAGACTTGGCGGAATGGCCAACCTCAATGTAAAAGAAGGCAAGTGGAATTTCAGTGCCATGTATTCTTACAACCAAGCCTATAATATTACCAGAGGTTACACCCGTCGCACTCAGTTAGATTCAACGAGCGAGATCTTGGGTTATTATAATCAAGATAATTTAACGCATCAGCAAAACGCGTTTAATTTTGGGAAAATTGGCATCGACTACAGTATTAACAACCGCAATACACTGAGCTTAAATGGCATGATTATGGGTGGGAGATTTAAGACCAACGATGGGCAAAATTTTCATGTCTTAGATAGTGCTGCTGTTGAACAATTATACGGCACACGTAAAAACGATCAAAAAGCGGGCTTCCAAAATTACAATGTGCAATTATTGTATAAAAAAACCTATCCAAAAGTTGGGAAAGAACTCAGCGCAGATCTAAGCGTTAATTTTGGCGGTGGTAATAATGGTTACCAATTCACGACTGAGAATTTTTTAGCAAACGGCACTGCGTTTCCAGTTTCTTACCAAAAAAACACTGGGCTTAGCAACAATGGCCAAAGCACCTTTCAATTAGATTACGTGAACCCATTGTCAGAATTTAGCAAACTCGAAATGGGTGTAAAATCGTATTACAAAAACTCGCTCAGCGAAAATAACGCGCAAAGTTCTCAAACTAACAGCGATATTTTTGTGCCTGACACTAACATGAGTAACCGCTATATCATTGATGATATGATCAACGCGGCCTATATCAATTACAGCAATCAATTGCCTTGGAAAGTGAACTTTCAAGGTGGTTTCCGTTTTGAACAATCGTATTACAAAGGTACCATCACCGACAAAAAACAATCGTTTAGTTATTCGTATCCATCGGGGGCTGACAATCTTTTGAAATCATTATTCCCGGCCGTGTACTTCTCCCGCAAATTTGATAAGAACCAAGAATGGCAATTAAATTTTAGTCGTAAGATTCAACGTCCGAATTTTTTCCAACTCATGCCATTTGTGATGTTTGCCGATCGTCAGAACTACCGCATCGGTAACCCTCAACTAAAACCAGAATTCAGGAACATAGCTGAATTAAATTATAACAAAACATTTACTAAGGGCAGTTATTTGAGTGGTGCCTATTTCCGCTATGAAGAGCAGCCCATCACAGATGTGGCTTATCCGTCTTTGGGAGATCCCACAGTGCTTGTTAATACAAGCATCAACGGTAAGAACTCGATCCGTTATGGTTTAGAACAAACCTACAAGTACACCTTCTTCAAGAATTTAGACATGACCTTAAATGCCAATTTATTTTACATTTATATCAGAGGCATCGTTGTGGCTACCGAACCTGAAGTGAAAGCAGAAGGATTTGCATTTAATGCGAAAGCCATTTTATCGTACCGCTTACCAAAATCATGGACCCTGCAAATCAATGGTAATTACGAGTCGCCACGCATCTTATTACTCGGCGTGTCGTTACCAATGTATTCGATGGATATTTCGGTCAACAAAATGATTAGCACCAAATGGATCATCAACGCTACCGTCAGCGACGTGTTTAATACGCGCCGAATGGGAACGCATTACGAAACACCTTATTATTTGCAAGATCTCTCACGTCGACGCGAGAGCCGTTATTTCAGACTCTCGGTTT
>JAULBW010009617.1:0-12856 GCA_032358265.1 Vaucheria bursata
ACAATTTAACTTCTTTGAATCTGAAAAATGCAATAGGTTTCTATGGTCTGTGATTACCTGAATGGGCTCAGCATTGCTATAAAAAGATTTCCATTGGTAAAAACAAGCAACTATTGCCAGAAGCTCCTTATTGTGTACTTCATAATAGATTTCTGAAGCAGTGATTTTCCGCAAATAGTATGCAATCGGATGCTAATTATCATGTATATTCCAGGAAAGAATACTTCCAATGGTAAAATCAGATGTATCTGCTTCTAAAACAAAAGGTTTTGAAGTATCAGATATTTCAAAATTGGAGCGGAACTTATCTCCAACTTTAATTTATCAAATGAGTCCTAACAATGCTTATCCCATACAAATTTTTGGTCCTTTTCCAATAGACAAAATAGAGGGTTTACTAATTTTGAGTACTGAGGCAAAAACATATGATAGAAATTTGAAAATCCAAGGAACGATTGTAATATCTTGACACTTGTCAGAACTGGCCAAGATGTTATATTCAAAACTTTCTTTGGATCCACTCCAATACCAAAATCTGAAATAGCATAACCCAAAAATCAATAGATATTGCAGCAAGTTGATACTTCCCTAATTTTGAGTATAGTTTATTCTGACAAAGACACTAGGATATCATAGATACATGTTTTTAAAATTGTTCCAATGATTCTGAATATATTAGGATGCCATCAAGGTACACCATGCAAATGAGATCCAAATAGTTGAACAAGATTTCATTCATAAAGTTCTAAAATACTGCAGGTACATTAGTCAATCTAAAAGGCATTACTGTATGTTCAACATGTCTAAAGTGGCACCTGAATCCAGTCTTCAATTCATTCCCCTCCTGAATACAAAAAATTATAAGCTCCACATAGATTAATCTTTGTAAAAACATAAGTTTTAGCAAAATAATGTAACATTTCATGAATTTGAGGCAGCAGGTATATATATTTTGGTGATCTTGTTCAAATTTTAGTATTCAATTACTTGTTGCAAGTCACCATTTTGCTTATCAACAAAGAAAACTGGTACACCTGCTGGAGACTGAGATGAACAAATAAATCCTTTTTCAATTGTTCATCCAAATATTCCCAAAGTGGTTTTAATTTAAGATCAGACAAATGATATATCAATCCCCTAGGTACTTTTTTGCCCTCCTGAATATCAATACCAATATCAAATTTCTGGTGCTCTGATAGCACATCAGCTAACTGAGCAGAAAAACTGAAAAATATTTATGATATCAAGAAAGTAAGTGAGTCAAGATCTTATCCATATCAGGAATGGATTCATTAATAATTGTATGAGATTCTGCAGGGTTGTCTTCAACTGGATAATCCTTGACATTTTTTACTTGGTCTTTGAGAGCACAAATTTGTGGAACATATTCTTGTTTAGGCTGCTTCAGATCAATAGTTAAGATGGACCAATTGTTCATCGGGTCATATTTACACAACCAATCTATTCCAAAAATAATTGATAGCATTAAAGGTTGTAGTGCACAAAACTGACGATGGAACATAATATCTTTACTTTGAAATTCCAATACATCAAAGTGTGTAGTAATTCCCCCTGATAGTGGATGACCTTCAACACTTTCAAAGGTCATGGGCATGTATAAATTCTTGTACAAAATATCAAGAGCATGAAGTAAATTCTCACCTAGCAGTGACAAATCAGCACCAGAATGGACCAAAGCATTCAAAGTAGTGATAGATTTTTCCTCAACCAGTAACTCAATGAACAAATATAAACAAGATTTACCAATAACAGACGTGGTACTGTCAAGATGCAGAGGCTAGATATGAGGACACAAGAGAACAACACAAGAGAATAACAGCCTGAAACAGGTGTATTATTCTTAACCTGTGTTGCGAGAAGTGAGATCACCTCGAATGCAACACTAAACTAGAAACTGAAGCATCATGTTCTCAAAAAGAGAACACTCTTTTTGAGAACATATTTCAAACTGTCAGAATATCCGCAACTACAAAGACAAGGGATTAACCGTATTACGGGTTAATTCCTGACAGGTACCAATCAAACGTCAATCTATCTATATTCCATGATGGCCTTCAAGACATTTAGAACATAAAAAAATAACATGTCTAGCTTCACCACAGTACAATCATACATTCTCATTCAACCTATATTGACGTTCTTTAGCAGTGAGCAGACCGTAATGTTGCATAGCACCAATAACCATGTCTTGTTCCCCATCATTAAAAATAAGAATAGTAGTTTGAGTATAAGGTCAGAAATTGCTGGCTTATTCCTGTAGAAACTCAATGTACCAATTGTCAATTTGTGCTACTAATGCATAAAAATCACCTAGGCAGTTTGGACAATCAAAACTACAAAGAGCCTGCTTAATCTTTCTATTCAAACCTTTATCAAACATTTTGATCAAAGGCAATGAATCTTCCCATCCCAGCACAATACTTGAACGCTGAAAAATGGAAGTATAATCCACTACGGGGCAATGACCTTGTTTCAAATCCAAAAGCTCCCTGGTAGCTTGTTGAGATTAGTTCATATCCTCAAACATGACATTTAATGCATCTCCTAATTGCTGATAGATTGATATGAACTCATGATCTGCTTGCAGATATGTTAAAGCCCAGTTAAACAGTACCCTTCATATAACAGCAAAGAGCACCTTGGACTGATCATTCCCAATTCATGACTTCTGTAACTGGAATGACAGACTCAACTGAGCCAAGAAGACTTCACTCATATCCTTATCTCCATAGAAGGGATCAGGCAGATTTACACAAGGTTCTTTAGTCAATTGACCTGGAGACAGATAACCTAGAGATGGAGAATCTTGTACCCAAACTTCCTGTTGAGCTTGTACTTGAGCTTTCAATGCAGTAATTTCTGCATTAGCTGTCTCTAACTGAGTCCACAGCTGCTTAATCTGATCAGGTGCTAATTGCTGCAACATACTTAACTTGTAATTCAATTTTTATTCAGAAACCTTTTTTGAAGCTTAAGACTTTCCATTAGGCAAGGCGCTTAATTAGGGTTACTCAACGGTCACCTCCTCTCAACATCCCTTTCCGGCTTTTTGCACCTAAGATCAACAGATCTGTTAGACAATGATTGAGAGTCAAGTGGTGGTGAGGTCCTAAATTGCTAGAGTCTTTAGTGTACCTAACCTACTGACCTAAGTCTTGATATTTCAAATGGTTTCTAAACTATAATCAAATTAGCCATTGAGATCTGAATACAAACAACAAACACTCAAACCAATTTGCTCAACTACAGAGCACTGGAAAACAAAGATGTAAAGCCTAGTGGAGCAGTGCCTAAAAAGCAGTGTGGAACTAGAGCACAAGGATTTATTTCACTTGAGCAAAGAAAATACTATGGCTAGACACTGAACAAAGTCCAGCAAAAAGAATTAGCTTGAAGAATTTTACCAAAGAGCTTTGAAAACAGAAAAGTAGATAGCACAAAAGTCAGGAAAACAAAATAGCTCAAAAATGCTAAATATCACAAGAAAGAGTGCCAAAAAACTGAAACTCCAAGTGCTACACAGAAAAAACAAAGTGCAGATGCGGAAGACAAAAACAGACATACCAGAAATGCAATTAGGTTGTAATCTTGACACTACACTTCTACCAAACTATTAGAAATACAATCAACAAAACACAAGAAAAAACAAACAAGAGTCAGTTCAGAAGTACTGCATTTACTAATTGTGTTGATAGAAGTCAGGTGTTAGGAATTAAACAGTTAACAGTTAAACCTATAATTATGTTAGCTGCATCATTGTTTCTGTTCTCAGTTTAAGAGTTTTGACTGCTGACATCATGTTATCACTTTAGCCAATCGAATAGTGCCACAGCGCAATTTCTACTAGTCCATCACATGATTGAATAATTGACTGTCTTGTGTTGCTAGAGTTCACTTCTAGCAACGCAGTAATATATACTGTATGACTTATGTTTAAATATCTGTTTTTATTACATCAGGACACTATATCAACACAACAACAAAAATACACACAAGCCAAATACTCCAAATGTGAAACTCTCCTTAAACTTGTATTTGTAGGACTCTCCTTGAACTTGTATCTATGTGACTCTCCACAAAACTTAAAATTGTACAAATTTTCTCAAATCTTGTACTGCAGCTACAAACAGAATTAATACTTAAGGAATTTAATTCCTAATACAATATCACTTGGAGCTGCACTGCCACACCTGAATACTGTACACAAAAAACTGCTGCAAATGTTGCTTTGATCAATGTTGACATAAGCTGCCAAGGCTACAAGCTAATATGTGTCATGCCCCTTGTTAACAACCCTTGCACTACAAGCAATCCGTTCAAAAATGGAGCCAGATACGGCTTTTCACTTCAAGGGGGCATAACATCTCAAACATACTTCCCACAAACAGTTTTTGAATGGACTGAAGTTGGATATTATTTGGGCACCATCTATGAGTTAGAGTTTGACACTGATGAGATTTGTTGAGGTTATTCTTACTCTGACTACATGACCAACATGGACAGACAAGAAAGCATATGTTGTACAAGTGTACAGAGTTGCATTAAGTTAATTGGCAAATATGACTATTGGATGGTGTGTTCTGCAAATGACAGCCCCATGATATGTAATTCAAACTCCTGCCAAAATGGAGGAACTAGCTTCAATTTTAACTGTTATAATAGCAAGGCACCAGTTTACCTTTGCAAGTGCCTCATGGATTTCAAAGGTATGCTTTCTGAAGAAGCAGTGTGAGAATCAATAGTACTGTGTGATTTTGGACTTTATTTTAGTAAATAGTGTTTACATTCATTTCTAGACAATGATATTCTTTACTTGAAGCTTTTACGTTTGTGCAAGTAAGCAATGCAAAAAAATCATTGATGCATAATTTCTTTTGAATTCAAGTACTTTGAATTGCTATTTGCTTCAGTTGGTTTACAAAAAATTTGTTGACATATTTTTTTATAATATGGCATTTGGAAAATTTGGTATACCACTAACTAATATTTAAAGTAAATTGGTTGAATTTTCTAAAGTCTTAAAAAGATACAAATGTAATCTTGATGCTAAATACATGAAAAACTAAAAGAATTTTAAATATGGAAGACAATGCATTAAAAATGTTATGTTTGACAACCGAATATATTTGATGATATCAACACTAAATTATATACATTTATATATCTGCAACTACCCTGAATTTTTTGTAACATTACTGACCTTCAGTGATTATTAGCTGGAAGTGAGGTAAAGAAAGTTTGGATATGCACTTTATTCTGGATATTGAATGAACTTTTCTAATATTTTTTCTATGCCCTCTTGTATGCAGACAATTTACATTCCATTTAAAATTCATACTCTTGCAAATTTTCTCTTGTTGTTTTGCAGCTATTACATTTCTGTCATGATATTAGGTTCCCATGTCATAATTGCTATATATACATAAAAATGCATCCTGATATCTCATTCTTGTTAGGTTCTGATATCATCTCCAATTTTTCACAAATTCCTAACCTTTTATATTTTCCAAACAAAATCCTGTTTGAGACAATCCCAATGTCAATGAGAACATTCCCATAATTATATAATTGACCAAGCTATATCTTTGCTCTCTGATATGTAATTTTTTACATCTTTTCACTCTTCTCTTTGCTTGAAGCAGATCTCCACTATCTTGCAGAGTCATGCTATTGCTGATTGAGCAGCCACTGCCTGATAATTATGATCTCCTTTGCTTACATATAACACATCTATTCACTGATGTTCTTTTTTTTGCTTGTATTGCTTACACATTGCTTTTTCACTTTGTTTAACAATTTCAACATCCCATAAGATTGTTTTTGGTCAATAGAATTAGTTTAGTTTCTAAACTTTTGCAGTGATTATAATGAACAGTTTTTTTAGTCTGTAGTAAATTGCAGGAGATCGAAAGATATTAGGTTTCATACAATTTTACTAATAGCTCATTCTAAAGGGCATTCAATGAAAAATTTTGGATCAGCAGCAAAATTACAGAAATCATATTACCCAGACCACTGATGATTTGATTAAGCATGAATAGAAAATCTATCAAGAGTAAGTAGTTCAATTGGATAATAGCCAGAACTGAAATATTGCATCTTTACTTAATCAGGGGAAAGAGGGAGTAAACATTCATTTGTTAATGCCAGCAATTTTATGATGCAATAGATAAATACAATTCTTTTTTTAGCATCATGTGTACCCACTGACAGAAATGAGGAATGCTTAGTATATTTGGAGTACATCATTGAAAAGTAAAACAGCAAGTCTTAACAACGCAATAAAATACTGTAAATATGTAAAGGTTTACTATGCCTTTTCTGTTATACTTTCAGGTGGTACAAAGTACCTGATGAACAGCAAACATATGCTTTTATGCTAATCTATAGAATGTAGCTTCAGTCATCTTAATGAAATACTACTGCTATCAGAACTATTAAATTTATTCAAGTAAATACACAAACTTTATTAAAACAAGTTTATTTCTTAAGTTGTGGTGCAATATAAGTGTGACTGGCTCTTGAGTTGAAATTGCTATGTTTTGATGCAGAACCGACCAGCTCTAGTAAATTTTTAATTACTGTAATTGGTGACTCAATAAATTTTCTGTGATCTATAGAGATCTGATCTATTGAGACAATGTATTAATTCACATGGGAACTAACTGAGATTAAGGCATTTGGGTACTTCTGTTAATAAATCAGGTAGCCCTTTGCTTCATGGGGCTGCATCTTAAAGATTAGTTTTATTGTGTTGCTTGCATAATATGGAAGCAATATCTTTTCACTCGGTAAGTTTATTCAGTGCATAGTTTTGAGCAGAACCAATGGGGATTGATAGATCTTGTATTTAGTTGTGACCAGCCAGCTGTCAGGAATTAACTTTTACCATGAGTTAATTCCTTTTTTACTTATAGCTGCAGATATTCCTTTTGAGAACATTATTTATTCATGTCTAGTCACATTCTCAAAAGTGTCTAGTCACACAATAGGTCTCAAATTGGTAATGTTGTGATGGAAAAGTGTAGTCATTTCTCACAACACAGGTTGAGATATAATGTATATTTAAGCTGTTATTCTCTTATATTTTTGCCTGTTTTGTTGTGAGTCACAATACCAACAAAATAGCATGTTAATTGCACATTTAGTGATGTTTTGTTTAATAATTCCAGTACCAAATTGTTACATTACTATGTAATACTTGCTGATTGAACTCACATAGCAGGTGACCAGACTGCCAACTTGGAGCATCAGACTTTCCCCTCTCAAGGCCAGGACAAAATATAAAATTAAAACTAAAATCCGCTAAAAACAGAAACCAACAAACTTGTCAACAATTCAGTTTTTATGACAGAGAAGTCCTGTAAGTTTCAATGATTAGTATGTACTGCTATTGGCTCTGGATTGATAAGTAGAAATGAGCACTATTGACAAAAACATGTTGCAATAGCTAGTAACTCTTTGTCATGGACTTCATAGTTAGTTTTGGAGGCAGAGAGCATCCTTGAATAAGGTACTATTAGGTGATTACATCATAACTTTGTAATAATACTCCATCAATGGCAAAGTCTGAGGCATAAGTTTCAACAATGAATGATTGAGTTGTATCTGCATGTCTTAGTACATATGCTGAAGTAAAAGCCGATGTAAGTTGATCAAATGCCTTTTCACAGTTATCAGACCACTCATATTTCACATCTTTTTGCAAGAGTATCAACAAAAGAATGATTAATTTTGTATAATTTGGAACAAACTGTTGATAAAAGTTTGCAAAACCAAGGAATGATTGTAGAGACTTGACTTTTTTTGGGGCTGGTCAATTTGTAACATTGAGTATGTGCTGTGGGTCCATACCAATACCAGTATCAGATATAATGAAACCAAGAAAATCCACTGAAGTAATGTCAAATTTACAATTTTCAAGTTTTACCTATAAAAATTTTCTTTTAAACACTCAAGTATCTTTTGGACATGGTTAGTATGATCAGATATGTTCTTGGAGTAGATGAAAATATCATCTGAGCATACCATGCAAAAATCATCAAGGAACTTGCAAAGGATGTCATTCATGAGATGTTAAAAGATGGCTGCAACATTTGTCAACCCAAAAGGTACTATGCAATATTCAAAGTGACCATATCAACATCAAAATGTGGTTTTCCATTCATCACCTTCTTTCATGCAAACAAGATTATACACTCCACTAAGATCAATCTTTGTAAATACATGAGCACTTGCAAAGCAATATAACATTTCATGAAGTGGTAACAGATAACAGTTCTCATCTGTTATTGCATTTAATCAACAATAATTAATGACAGGCCAAAGATCACCACTTTTCTTTTTGGTAAAAAATAATGGAACACCAGCTGAGGATGACAATGGGCAGATAAAACCTTTCTGTAAATTCTGGTCTATATATTTCTTTAAAGTCTTTAATTCTGGGTCACAAAAGAGACAAATTGGACCCTACAAAATATCTTTGTTACCTCTAATGTCAATGGCAATATCATATTTATGGAGCTGAAGTAACATTTCTTAACTAGTTTTTGAAAAAACTGATGAGAATTAATGATATTCAGGAGGCAACATCTTCTGTGTTTCATCCATTTCCATTATATTACAATTCTCTGCAAACTTAGGATTATCTTTAGGAAAATTACTAAACGTGTAGGAAAAAAGCATTATTGGAAATATAGTCAGTTTTTATTTTGTATGATTTACATTTTTTTTGCTGTCATCATAGCTAGGGAACCCAATAGAGCACTTGAAACCTGTAATTGGTTCCATGGGCATGGGCATGGGCATTAGGTTTGAGTCCCTATCCTATTCAATATTATTTACTATTCCTTCTAAAGACTGATCAAGGCTTAAAGTGATTGTTTTCCAGTCAATTTTTGAATTAAACTTTCTTAACCAATCCATTCCTAAAACAACAGTTGCATGTAACTTTGCCATAACAAGAAACATTTATTTGAACTCCACACTATGGACCATTACCTTGCATATTGCAAGTTTCTTGGGATTTTCAGTAGGAAGGGGTGACCCATCTAAGACATCAACGTTAATGGATTTCTTGAGTATTTGAGTGGGCATTTTTATTGGAGGACACATATGACTCAGAAATCAAACTACAGTCATAAGCTGAATTTAATAGTGCAGATGTTTGAATATTCATCTCTGTTAATATAAAATTGACTGGGATGTATAGTCAATTTTCATAGTTGGCAAAACAGGTAATAACACAATACTTTAATGTAGTTTGATCATTACCTAGTGCTTCAGACTTAGACCAATTGGAATGCTTAGCACAAATACTAATCAAAATACCTGATTGTCCACAATATAAACAGATTTTCATCAATATGGCACTGCTGCTCTTCACAAGAAACTGCACCTTTCTAACAACTACTATTGACATCCATTGCATCTGAATCTGATATTGCTATATCCTGATTCTTTATGGATAAGGTCTTGACATTCTGGAATCTATAGTTTTAATTCTGATTTTTCTCAGTACAGTGCTCAGAAATGCAATCCTCAATACAAATGGCCATTGAATAATAATCATTAATGGAGGTTGGCCTATCATACTTACAAAGCATATCCTTTACTTCATCTCTTAGTGCTTGATTGAATAAAGCGTACATCAGAGCACCAGACCAATCAAGTTCCAAAGCAAGTTTCTAAAATTTAGAGACTAAAACAGCTACTGACTAATTACCTTGTTTTAAGCTCAAATTTTTCTTTTCTGCTTGATGGTTTCTGTTAACATCCCCAGAAGCCAGTAAGAAACATGTTTTAAAATCCTGAAAAAACTGAAGGAATGAATGATTTGACTCCATGTAGAGTGCTACTCAATCAAAAACTGTGCCATTCTAATAGGAGCTAGCAAACAGCATTTTAAGTTTGTCACCAGTAAAATTACTATGCTGTACTCAAAATATATTACCCAGCTGTAGCAGAAATATCCAAGATTTCTTTTGGAAACCATCAAAATACTCTGAAGACGCAGTCTTTAGTTTTTCCAATATAACTTGAACATTGTCAGTCGATAAGTCTTCTTGATTTTGCACTTTTCTATGTAGTAATTGAACTTCCTCTTGTTACTTTGAAATAAGTAAGCACATCTTATTTAGTTCATTCAAAAGATAATGAGATTCATCAGGATTAGTCATGAATAAGTAGCACTTCAAAATAGTCTCCTTCTAATTGACTGTTAGTCTCAGCAATTAACTCAACAGATTCAATTCCCAGATCTAGTTGCAGACAAGACAAAACAAAGACTGGACAAAGACAAGACAGGACTGGAACTATAATGTGTGGCATATTTACAAGATTAAATTTTAAGACTACTAAGACTACTTGCATGGTTAGAAGTGAATTTTCTAATGTATTTCAGAGTTCAAATTAAGTGATGACACCATAATTATTGTTGAAGTTTAACAATAACTTACCACATTTTAAAATATCATATTTTGCTGATTTTAGCCTTTTTTAGATGCAGTAATCTTAACAATAGGGTAATACCAAATGCTTTTTCTGTTCTTGTATTATTTGTTGTGTTTGCATTTTCTTAACAGTGACTCAAAAATCTAGCAAAAAAATTTTTCTCGATAGCTATGAAATAATCGTTTTATTTGTCTCATTAGTTCCTGTTCACAGTTTTTGTTTTGGCTATAGCAATACAATCTTTTCCAATGTCCAAATACATTTTTATGGTATTAAAGTTTTTTCAGTGTAGAATAGCAGAATTGCAACAAAATGATGGACTGTACACATGTAGGCATTGGAGTCATGATTTTTTTATAATTGCTGCTGCTAAGTTACTCGGTGTTGCTGAACAAGTTGTCCCCATAAACATTCATATTCTATTTATGTGAACATTCTTGGTTGAAATTTGACATTGTGCCAAAAATAATGAGAAATTGTTTAAAAGGTTATCAATTTTTTACATTATGTTTTGTAAAATTTATTCAAGAAATAGATAAATAATTTGGCAGCATACGCTACATTTTTAGCATGCTTGATTCCTTGGCATTACTTAATCCTTCAACCATAACATAATTTAACTGCACACTATTCTAAGGTAAGACTTCCTTTAACATTACAGATTTGAAATATTTCCAGCACTTGGAAAAAGTCAAACTTTGTAGATTTTCATAATATTATTTCACGAGCTTATCTCAGTTATTTGAGAAGAGAAATATGAAAAAATTTGGAAAAATTAAAAATCTAACTAGTAGATACATTTAAATAATTTCATTTATACATATAATGAGAGGTGGGGGAGTTTAATCTTGGTACTGATTTAAGAAGCAGAATGTGCTTAGGAAATTTGTTTTCACAAAAATTATACGTAATTCTGTTCATCAGTACCTTTCTCTAACTATTCAATGCAAAGGAGCCCTAGCAATTCTGAAGCATGTTCCTTATACCAGTTCACCGTGGATTGAAAAAGAATGAAGACATTCTACTAACATGAAGTAGATGGGTAGAAATAGTAAATGAAATGGGTATTGGAAAATAAGTAACTAAAAAATTTTCGTTCCAAAAATTTCAAATTATTACCATTAAATTTTGTGATGGACAATTACGGGCTCTAATTGATGAAATCATCCATACAAAATTACCTTAAAGAAGTAAGAAAGATTCCCGTTTATATCCCCGAAAAAGTGGGAAATGTATATAACTCTTCAAGCGTTGCACCTTAGTGGCAACAGATTCACTAAATTCGATTCTTTCATTATAGAAAAGAATCAAGCACCATTTCTAGTAGATATGAAAATCTCATTGATTTTAATAGTTTTAGGACAGAGTTTTTTGCGAGCAGTACTAGGATATAACGATGCCGGGGAAGGGCTCTCTAATCGTGCTTTAGGTGATCTTTTGTGAATGCATGAAATTTTGATATTTCGTTATCACACGCCATTGTCAAGCAAGTAAAGTCGTGACTTTATCATAGCAACATGTCCCGTGGGCGGATTATTGGATGCGACGGGGAAATACTGTTGCCCTGCTAGCTGCGGTCAATGTGGAGGTTCTGGATGCGATAAGCGTGTTGGAGGATCAGCCGCATGCTGCACGAGTAAAATTACAAAATCATGCAGCACAAGTGGTCTTCCATGCATCGCTTCTGGAGGTTTGTCATAGTTCTGGAAACGTTAATGCAGAGCTCGCGTGTAACATTTTCGTATCGCATAGGATCGTCGAAGAAGTGTCCTACAGGCAGCATCATGGACGCATCAGGTAAGACATGCTGCTCGGCAGCCTGTGGACAGTGCGGTGGTTCTGGATGCCATCTTCGACCTGGCGGCGCTGCTGCATGCTGTACTAGTCAAGTAAGCATCTCGTGTTCTGCTGGGAAGCTACCGTGTCTTCTATCAGGAAGTAAGTATCTCAAGGAAACCGTGTAAAATTTTAGCATGGGCTTTAATCGTAACTAACAGTGCTTTAGATTACATAGCATAGATCTTCAATTCAAGTAACGTACAGTCTCATGTCGCTACGTAATTTTGAATATACTTCTCACTTGACATTTTTTGTTAAGAATGTTTATGTAAATTCGCTTTTCTTTGAATGACAGCTGCAACTTCCCCGCCCGCCAATCCACCAGGATCCAAATCTTGCCCTGCCGGTTCAATCGCTGATAGCACAGGAAAAGTATGCTGCCCCTCGTCATGCGGAACATGCGGAGGCAACGGATGCCACCTTCGCCCTGGGGGTGCTGCAGCATGCTGTACAAGTCAGGTCACCAGATCCTGTACCGGGAATAAGCCGCCATGTCTAGCATCTGGAGCTGCAACTCCACCACGTAGGGCATCTGAATTTTGAT
>JAULBW010009628.1:0-12853 GCA_032358265.1 Vaucheria bursata
TAATTATATAAATAGCGTAATATGGAATAATAATAATAATTTAAATATTAAAATTAATATAATAGGTTGGGAAGATCATATAGAATCAAATTTAGAATTAAAACAAAAATATAAGAATTTATACACTCATGAATTTTATTTAGGAAGTAAATTAACAGTATTAAATAAATATATTGAAAAATTTAATTTACAGAAATCGAATAAAGATATTATAATATTTACAGATAGTTCAGATGTTTTATTTAATAATAATTTGGTAAATATAATTGATACTTATATTAATATAGTTAAAAATAATAATAATTCATTTGTTTTATTAAGCGGTGAACATGATATTTGGCCTCCATCATTTACCGGTAGTTATAATGAATATCAACGATCTCAATTATATAAAGACAATCAAAATTTATTATACAATCAAAATAAAATATATTTAAATAATATTTTTTATACTGGTTTAAATAGTGGCTGTATTATGGGATCTACTAAACTAATACATAATATATTAAAAGAATTAATAGTAGATAAACCAGAATATTATACTCATCATTTAGTTTATTCTGATGCAAGTGGGGAAATAATTCGTGAAGGCGAAGATAAAATAATAATAAAAAATGTTGTTAATCCTGATACTGGTGAATTAGCAGAAAGTTATATTGTTCCTGGTGTATATAAAAGAAATGATCAAATAACATTTGGTATGCTTTATTATGACCAAACGAATAATAATTATAATATAATACTAGATGAAGCTGCATTAATTTTTCAAACTATGCAATTAACGCCAGAAAATGTTAAATATAAATTAACTTTATTAAAATATAATCATACAGATAGTGATATAGATAATATTCTTAACTTACCCTTTTGGAATAATAATGATAATAATAATGATTTAATTAATTTTATTTCAAGACATGACACCCGTATTTATTATAAGTTAAAATCTAAATCTCCTAATGCTATTATTTATCAATTAGTGAATATAATTCATTATAATGGTCCAAGTAAAAATCGAGAAGATTTTAATGAATTATATTATAAAAATGTAGTTAATCAATATTATTATAATCAACCACAAATAAAACAATTTATAGATAAAAAAAAGTTTTATTCTTACGCTAATCAACAATTTAAGTTTTTTGATAGATTAATTAATCCAATTAATAATAACGATCGAATTGATATTCAATTTTTATGTCCAAATCTAGTTTAAATAATAGAGTTAATAATACGGATCACGAAACAAGAACACGCGTTATTGATTTAGGTATACATACCGTATACGTTTGTCGACAACACTGGTTACACTAGTGCTATATTCGATATAGAATTGTTAAATAAAAAGATGCAATTGATAAATAGTCTTACAATTATAATTAAATTAAATATATGTTAGTAACCAAAATATTAATACCAGACCAGACCAAAGTTAATTGTTTGATTGAGTTTATTTAAACATTCAAATATGCACGCTAATGACCAGTGACTAGATGTCTTCGCTTGAACTAATTGATTGCAGCTTAAGCTATTCCACTTATTTATTGCAATTTCTATTAGGACATTTATAATTAGGCTGTAAATGTTGGTTAATACGACTTATTAATTGTTGACGTGTACTAATGTTAAAAAATGTTTTCTTGGATGGAACAAAAGTTACTAACGGATCAGGATATGTCGAGGAACACTCAACTATATAATGGGCCTTACAATTCGAACTATACTCCAATAAACTTGGGGCAGCTGATAATATCTCACCCATAGTGTCAGCTTGATGGAGGCACAATTCAAAATTTAAAGACTTTATTTGCGGGTTGGATTTTAGTATAGGAATAATAGTAGATTCATCATCATCTTCAATGGTTACATGTGTTAAACTAGAGATGGTAGGAAATTTTATTAGGTTGAAATCATACGTTTCGTAAAGAGCATTGATAGATAAATACTTTAGGCATTGAAGTTTTGAAAACAATTGAAGAAATTCATTTGGACCCTTTAATACATCAGTAAACATGCTTAGTTCTCTTAATTTAGGCAAAGCGGCTAATGCTTTTACACAATTACTTTGATCTGAAAATGAGAAAATCACGTTACTGACACCTAGATATACGTTCTCCAGATTTATTAGTTTTATTAACCAATTCCAATTGCCCAAAGAAGCACGACGCTCAAAATTAGAGCTAAATTGCAATGCTAATTGTGTTAACTGGATTAAGTTAGATAAATAATTGAGCTTATCATACGATAAAATATTATTTGCATCGAATAGTATTCCTAAATAAGTTAAATTAGTAAATGGATTAGTTTGAAATATTTGTAAGGGTTTTGAATTCATAGGAATATTGCCCTTCAAACCAATATTTGTTACTTTATCCAAATCAATACATTTCATTAATTTTTTAAGCACATGGTCGCATATTTCTCGATCTCGCTGTGCATCATAAGTAATATTATCACAAATATGCAATAATTCTAGTTTACGTAAGTGTACATCAGCCAATGATTGATCAGTAATTGCATAATAATTAAAATCTTCATCAAATTCTATACCTAAGGTGCGTAAATTTTCAGCATGTTTTATTATAGTTACGAAAGCTTTTGCTGAATATAAGCTCGATAGAGTAATATCTGAGAAATATTTTAATTGAGTTAATAAATTTACAGCTTTATTATGGTTATCAGGAGACTCGCTGCTACCAGAAAGATATTGGCATAATAATCTGTACATCTTTTTTCCTAAATAAATTTTTCTATATCCTAATGTTATATTATTATATATATGATTACTCCAATATTTATTAACTCTAGTTATTATTAAGTTTAAATCATTTAATGTTAAATATGATAAACAATTGGATAATATAACTGGAATTAATACATTATTAGCATTTACTATTGAGCTATCAGTGCGATTAGTATTATTAACACTATTGCTATATTTTATCTTCTTTGCATTATAATTGTTATTATTAAAATTAATTAAAGAATTATGATTATGATTGTTATTATTAAGCGATTTGCGTTTAAATGTGCTAGTAGTAGAAATAATTGATGTTGTACCATTTATGGATGATAATGGTTGATATGTATTGTTATGATCATTGTTACCATTATCAATATCATTATTATCGTGGTGATTATTACTATTCATATTGTCGAGTATTTTAAGTTAGATAAATGTATTTTATTTCTTTATTATTAGAGGAGCTATATTAACTGATAACTCACTTATAAATGTATTACCCATTGCTTAAGTTGAGAAAAATGGGGATAAATATTATTAAATGCTTGTCAAGTGTATGGATTCGTAATCTCAGATATTTTTTGTTACCTTTTGCAAATCGTAAAGAGGGAAGATTGTGTATGGATTATGATTCTATTCTCTGTTATATTAATTTGGACAATTAACAGGTATAGTTAATTTAATGTCTAGTTGGTAGTTAATAGATTTAATTTTCTTATTTAATTGCTAGCATTATTTATTTATACCGGTACTAAACATGAGAAAATTAA
The DNA here is from genome assembly GCA_032358265.1 of Vaucheria bursata. NCBI lineage: Eukaryota > Xanthophyceae > Vaucheriales > Vaucheriaceae > Vaucheria > Vaucheria bursata. The sequence goes on from JAULBW010009628.1 coordinate 3,514, forward strand.
ACCAAAGTTAATTGTCACTGCTTCAATACCAATTTACAGTTTGATTGAATTTATTTAAACATTCAAATATGCAACTAATATAATTGATTGCAGTTTAAGCTATTCCACACTTATTGCAGGTTGGATTAGGACATTTATAATTAGGCTGTAAATGTTGCTTAATACGATTTATTAGCTGTTGACGTGTATTAGTGTTAAACAACATGTTAGGAGAGAAAGTTACTAGTGGAGCAGGATATGTATTCGAACACACAATAATATAATCAAAGCGGCTCTTAGTCTTATACTGCAATAAATTTGGAGCAACTTGTAATATCTCAATCATAGCTTTAGCCTCATGCACGCAGAATCGAAAATTTAAAGTATTTATTTGGGGATTCGACTTTAGTATAGGAATAATAGAAGCTTCATTATGATATGTAATGGTTACATGTATTAAACTAGGAATTGTAGGAAATGTTATTAGGTTTAAATCATATGAACCGTAGGGAACACCATCAACAGATAATGATGTTAGACTTTTAAAGTGTGAAAATAATTGAAGAAATTCATTTGGACCCTTCAATATACAGTTGAACATGCCTAACTCTCGTAACTTAGGCAAAGCTGTTAACGCTTGCACACAATTACTTTGATCTGAAAATGGGAAAATCATGTTATACACGCTTATAAACACTTTCTCTAGATTTATTGATTTTGTTAACCAATTCCAACTCTCCAAACAAGGATCCCAAGTTTCAAAATCCGAACTAAATTGCAAATCTAATTGAATTAATTGAGTTAAGTTGGATAAGTAATACACACCCTCCTTCGATGCAAAATTTGCTGTCGATATTAACTGCAATTTTGTTAAATTAGTAAATGGATTAGTTTCAAATATTTGCAGTAGTTTTGCACTAATAGTAATATTGCCGTCCAAATAAATATTTGTTATTTTATCCAAATCAACACATTTCATCAATTTCCTGAGTAATTGGTCACACATCTCTCCAGCTTGCTGTTCATCATCAGTAACATTATCATGGCAAATATGCAATGATTCTAGTTTATCTAACTTTACATTACTAACTGATTCATCCGTAATTGCATAATAATTAAATTCTTGAGCCAAATGTATATTTAAGGTCCGTAAATTTTCAGCACGTCTTAATATGCTTAGGAATATTCTTGCTGAATATAAATAATAAAATGTAATATTTGAACTAAATTTTAATCGAGTTAACAAATTTACAGATTGATTATTATTGCTAGGATTATTCTTGTTAGCCAAAATATATTGAGGTAATAACCTATATTCGGCGCTATCCAGAGATAGTTCTCTATAACCCAATGTTATATTATTATATGAATGACTTTTCCAATATTTATTAACTCTATTTATTATTAAATTTAATTCTTTTAACTCTAAATATGATAAACAATTAGATAAAATAACTGGAATTAATACATTATTAGCATTTAGTATTGAATTATTATGATTATTGTCAGGATTATTGTTATATTTTATTTTCTTAGCTTTTAGTTGATTTATATTATTACCACTATTATGAATATTAAGCGATGTGTTATTATTACATTTGCGTTTATTTGCATTACTAATAGAAATAATTGACTTGACTGCATTTATAAATGATAATCTTTTAGGTCTATTGTTATGACGATTAACATTGTTAACGTGATTATTATCGTTATGTATATTATTATTCATGTTTATCAAAGTTTATCTTTCGATATTTTAACTTATATTAATGTTACGTTTGTATTAACACAATTAATTATATATTGTGTCATTGTGTCTACGTGATAAAAGATATTTTGATAAACCTTTTTGATTTACACCAAATAAACACAATCATAAATAGCAATCAATAGTAAAATTATATTAATGAATGCGCATAGATAGCTGATAGTGATTTTATAAATAATAAAACAATAATCTAACTAATGTTGGAACATTTGGTGCAAGATAAATTAAAAAACAAGTAATTCTAGTATGTGGCTCAGTATTGCAAAGTTTTTACCAATTATGAGGTGGTATTTCTGCTTTACTATGAGCAATACATTGATGTTGATAATTAAAAGGAATAAGAGTTTTACATAGATTTTGAAATTCATAATATGGTATTAATGATACTTGTTTATGATTAATTAATATTCGAACATAATGTTTATTATCAATATTTTTATCTACACATAATTCAACAATAACATTAGAGGCAAATGGAGGCCAATTATTAGGATGTAAGGGATTTTCAAATGATTCTATTCCATATTGAAATGCTTCAATTAATGGTATAACAGATGTATCATGTCCACTATATATTGCAGCTACTTTATTATTAGTATTATTTAATTTATTCTCAAATTGATGATATATTTCATGTATAAATCTACCAATACCTAATGTTAAGGATTCTAATTTATTATTATTAAATTGTGTTAATACATTAAAAAATTGTAATTCAGCATATTTATTAGCTTGATCAGCCATTTCTATTGTAATACCATTATACAGTGGTATTGAAGCTGCTTGTCTACATTTTATTTCATCTGCAATTGCAATCCAACTATTACTATAACCTGGTGTATTCATACTATTTAAATCTAATAATTCAATAAATTTTTGTTTTAATGCAATTGCTTCAGGATTATTAATAATATTATTAAATTGAATATTTTTATTAGTTTCATGCATTAATTCTCTTAATCTAGTACATTCTTTATAATTTCCATATACTGTTTCTTCTTTTTCAGATAATACTGTAATATTATTAGCTAAATCCTTTAATGTAAAATTATTATATACTCCTTGCATTAATCGAAATAACGACATTTGTGTTCTCGGCATATCAGTTGAACGTAAAGTAAATAAATTAGGATCAAATGATTGTGGAAATAATTTATCTGAATTAACATATTGTTTTTTTAATAAATTGCCTACAGTAAATAATTGATATTCTCCAATTGGAGTTAACATACCTCTACCACAAGGAATAACAGAATCATCTCCTAATCTACAATTACCCCATACTTCTTGAAACTCTTCTCTAGCTTGACTAGGTAAACGAATAACTGGAGTTCTATGACCATGACGACTTAATATTACTACATATAATGGTTTTAAATTATTAGGACGAGGATCTAATGGATAATCAACATCCAAATTATGCAATTTACTTGTATTAGAAGGCCGTGTAATTGTAAATGCAGTATTATTATTGGTTTTATTTTCTGTATTATTATTTACAATGCTATTGCTGCTAAGATAATTATGAATCCATCCATTATTACTTGCATAATTATAAGTTAATGCAGCAACTGCACCAGTAACAAATTTAAATAGTGTAGATCGTTTTTGTAAATGAGTAAATTTAAACATAATCACGCAAATTGTAATTGGATATAATATAGTTAGATCTATTACTAGATTTATTAGCATGAAATTTAAATTTTTGCTTAACTATTAATCCAAACTAATATGTATGGAGAGTTAATTGAGCTTATGTGTAAATATTAGATATTTCTTTGTAATATCGCTGACGACGCTGACATAATATAAATTAGCATGATGTTGATTTTCTCATTTCTTCGAATTTTTTCAAATCTTCACCATTTTGGTTGATTTGTTGGTAATAGTTTTGATGATCATTGTAATACCTCAAGCAAATGCTACAAATTAAAAGAATTATAGTTTGCAAGTTATTATTACTAATAGAGTAACTTGAATATAACAAAGTAAATAATATTTAAATCATGGGTGTTCATGATTTATGGAGATTATTAGGTCCAACAGGTCATAGATTATCAGTAGAGACATTAGCTGGTAGTCGTGTAGCTGTAGATGTTAGTATATGGTTGGTTCAATTTATAAAAGCAATGCGTAATGAAACAACAGGTGAAATGATTCCTAATGCTCATATAATCGGAATGCTTCGTAGAATAAATAAATTATTATTTCATCATATTAAACCAGTATTTGTATTTGATGGACCAGCACCGAAATTAAAAAAACAAACTATTGCTGTTAGACAAAGACAAAGACAATTAGCTAGATCTAGTATTGAAAGAACTGCTGAAAGAATATTATTAAATCAATTAAAATTAAAATCATTACAAATATTAAAAAAGAAATTGGCAACGAAAGCTGAAAAAAAAACAGATCAGGATAATGAAGTTATTGCTATCGATGATAACAATGTCAATAATGATAATAGTCCCAATACGAATAATAAACGTACTAAAAAGGTTCGAAATTCGAAAGATTCAATATCTGATGATGATAACATTGTAGTTGTGGATGATGAGCAGAATATAGATGTAAATAAGGCTTTATTGGAACAAATGCAAACTGAAGAATTTGATAGAGAACTTGCAGCACAATTACAATTAGAACAAAATAGATTGGATTTAGGAGAAGATGCATCAATTGATGATTTATTTTTTGATTCTAAACCTAAACGACAATATAGTAAGCGGCGTAATAGCAGAAATAATGTCAATAATACTGATATTAGCAACAATAATACTGACAATAATAATAACAATGGCAATACTAATACTAACGAGAACAATAACAATAGCAATAACTCCAATGAAATAAATGATCATTATGATAATGATGATTCTGAAGATAATTCTGTTTCTGAAGCCGAAGAAGCCGAATATGGTGGAGTTGATAATTTCGATGAAGAATCTCGTCGTGAATTAAATATGAAATTATCTGGTCGATTTCGTCGTAAACCTCGTAGAGGTCCTAAACGATTTAGTGAAGTTAATATTCATAGTTTAGATGATGATTATTTTCATATACCAGAAGATGGTAGAGTAGATGCTGCTGTATTAGCGGGTTTACCCATATCCATGCAATATAATGTATTAGAACAACAACGTGAAGCGAATCGTATGAAAAATTTACGACAATATACTAGAGTACAAAATGATATAGGGGCTTTTAGTGAATTACAATTAAAAGGATTTTTAAAACAAGTAGAATTTAATCAAGATATTGAAAGAATTAGACAATCTATGCAAGAATATTCAGATCATACTGTTAATGGAATTAAACCGAAAAGAATTGCAAGTGATGCTAATAAAGAATATGTTTATTTTAAAAAAGATAAAAAAACTGATTCTAACAATAGTAATAATAGTACGGGTAATAATAATAAAGTTAGTAGAGAACAAATGGAAATAGATGATACAACTGAATTATTAAGATTAGAAAAAGAACGTGAAGCGGCAATGGCAGCTAGAATTGAAGCTGCTAAAATAGAAGAAAATCAATGGGTTTGTGCTAATTGTAAATTCTTAAATAAAAATGATCAAATTGATATACCAGATCTGTGTCAATCATGTTCAGCTGTTAGAGATCGCAATTATAAACCTGACTCTGGTTCTATTTTGGGTACTATATTAGGCACTAAGAATATATTAACTAATAATAATAGCAGTAACAAATCATTATCAAAATCAGATTCTAATGCATCAACAGCTATTACTGCTAATTCCAGATCAAATTCGTCAAACACTCGTTGGATTTGTGAAGCTTGTTCAGTGATAAATGAAGTTAGGTTTACTAAATGTCATGTATGTGATTCAGCAAGACCTGATAACGACTTTAATCCAGATTTAACTAGTGTGGATAACTTACCAATTAACATTCCATTACAATTCAAACCTAAACCAAAATGGAATTCTAATCGAAATCGAGGTTTAATTAACCGGAATAACAATAACACAATAGATTTAAGCAATGAATCAACACTAAATAATAGAGCTCGTTCTAATAATGATAATAACTCAAAGAATAACACCGATTTGCAACCTTCAATGTTTGATTCATTATTAACAGATGAAGAGAAGAAGCGGGTTCAACAAAATAAACCCAAATTGCAATTGCAAAAACTTGATGAAAGTGAAATTGAATGGGTAGATTCGGAAGATTACGAAGGCAGGGATATTAAAGTTTTAGCCAATCATTCTGCTTCCATTATCACTAATCCTACTAACAACAATAGCACACGAAAAGTGGCTGCTTCAATTAAATCACGACCCTTCAACGCCTCGTTTTTAGAAGAACCTGAATCAGAACCAATTAATAACTCTATTAAAACTAATAGTAATACAAGTGAAACAAATCCTCCTCCATTAGAAGCTGCAGCAAAAGAAAGCGAATCAAAAAAATTAACATCTCCAGCTGAACAAATAAAAAGAATTTACGAAAAGTTAAAACGTGAAGAAATTGATGTTGAAGCAGAATCACATAATGATACTATTAATAACCCAACAATTATTCTCACACAAACCGATATCAATGATAATATTGAATGGGAGGAAGATAACACCATTCCTACAACAACTACTGCAACTATAGCTGAGCCAGAAATCGAAATCGAAATCGAAGTTAACCCAGAAGATCTGGCTCCATTAACAAAACCTATACAATCAACCAATAGCAATACCTCAACGCAGGTAGTTGGTAAGCCCAAACTTAGCAATAACCATAGTAATAAAGCTGCTGAAATATTAATTGATTCTGATTCCAGTGATGACTCAGTTCAAATTGAAACAAAGCCTCTAAGTCTTGTGGATGAATATAGACAAGCACAAATACGAAGACAACGACAAATTAATAATGATGGACAATTACCAGCACAATTAGCAAATTCGTTATCTAATGATGAAATATTAACAGGTGACGATAAACTTGGTGATGACGCAAAAGAAAACAATGCTAATTTAGCTGGAGAAGCAGAGCTTATTATGGATGATGAAGCAGGTTATACAGCATTGCGTATTGCACAACAAGTAGAACAAGAAAAACGAAATGAAACAATTGATACCGAACCAATATATATTGATGATGAGACTCAAACTAATAATGCTATTAATAACAACAATTCGAATGAATTTTTTGAACAAAAATACGCTGATTCAAATGATGCAAATATGAAAGAAAATGATAGCTCTCAATATAATATAGTCATTAATCATGAGCATACTAATGATTTCCCTTCTACAGCTACCAGTAATTCTAATACTAACATGTATGTAAATGATAAATCTGAGTCCGCAACACCAATTGCTAGCCCTAGTAAAATAACAGTTCCAACATTTGCTGAAATTAATCAATCTAAACCAGCTGCTCCTACTAATATGTTCTTTGCTCGTAAACAAGCTGAATCCAAAGCCCAACCAGATAACAACAATAATACTGCAAAAATTAATCAATTTAATCCGGCTCCTAATGCTCCAATAGATGTATCTAATACAACTAATGAATTAGCATCTGAAACTGTCTCAAGTTCTGGTTTACAAGCTTGGAGTAGTGCAAGTACAAGTACATTTGCTAATAGTGCTGATAAAAAGTTATCGGAATCATTTAATGAAATAATAGATAGGGCTTATTCAGATAATCGTGCATTAGCTCGTGCAACAGCTGAACAAAAGCGTAATGAAGCTCATGTTACAGATGAAATGTTAACTGAAGCTAAACAATTATTACGATTATTTGGTATTCCATATATTATTAGTCCAGCTGAAGCAGAAGCACAATGTGCAACATTAGAACAATTAAAATTAGTTGATGCTATTGTTACGGATGATTCAGATGTATTTTTATTTGGTGCTAATATTGTATATAGAAATATATTTGAACAAAAAAAATATGCTGAAAGATATAAAATGAATGAAATTCAAACAAAATTAGGATTAGATAGACAAAAATTAATATATTTAGCTATGTTATTAGGATCAGATTATACACCTGGTGTTAGAGGTATAGGTATTGTTAATGCTATGGAAATAGTTAATGCTTTTCCTGGACCTAATGGATTAAAAGAATTTCGAGAATGGGTTTATTCAGGTTCTATTGAGACTGAACCAATTAAACCAGCAGTAACACCTGATCAATCTAAAGAAGAACAATTAAAATTAGCTGCTGATTATAGAAAAGCTTATTTTAAATATAAACATCGTACAATACGAAGTAGTTGGGGAGTATCGAGAGAATTTCCAAATGAATTAGTATTAAGAGAATATTGGGCTGCTGATACAGATACATCAACTGAACCATTTATATGGGGAGAACCTGATTGGGTGGGATTAAAAGAATTTATAAAAGATAAATTATCATGGAGTGAATATGAAATAGAATCAGCATTTAAACCAGTACAACAATCATTATCTAATACAGTAACTCAATCATCATTAGAAAGATTTTTTAGTGCTGATGATCAATTTGCTACTATTCAATCAGAAAGAGTTCAAAGAGCGGTTAGAGGATTAACTCAACAACAACAAATATTAGAACCCCAACCAAAAAGAAAAATCATAAATAGAAAACGAAAAACTAAACCTAATACTATTGATGAAAATGATGAAGCAGCAATAGAAAAAGCAATGATTGAAGCCGCTGAAAAAGTTGAAAAACAAGCATTAAAAGCATTACAAAAGGCAAAAAGCGATACTAAAAATGATAATTCAAATGAAAATAATGATACCAATCAACTTAAAAGGAAGCCTAGTCGCAGCATTCGCAAATCATCTTCTCTAACTAAAGCACAATAAAAACCACGAGCTAATTACTACCTTAAACCAAATAGACCAAAAATAGTTAAACCTGCAGCAAATCTCTAATTTATGTTCAATATAATAACTCGAAATGTTTTGACAATAAACTTATTAATATTAGTATCAAATCGAAAATTGTCCGTATTTAGATTAGATGACGAGGCTGATATTAGAGAAAGGGGTAATAACCGTTGCGAAAGACGATTATTAAAATTGAAAATTGAAACCATTGAAAACCATACATTCAGTTTGGATTACCCTATATTTAACAGATAAATAACTGTCAATTCGCACATATAAAGTCTAAATAACACTACCATTATTGGAATGAGATTGTATAATAGCAAGATAAAGCAGTTATTGGCAGCAATTATTGTACTAACATTAATACATTATTCTCAATGCAATGATAATGTAGAAATAGTTAAAGTAGCATTAATAAGTGCTACAATATATCCCGATATAATAATTCCAAATTATGAAATAGCAGTACAAGCAGGGTTCATCCCTGCATTATATCAAAATAATTTTAGAGTTAATTTTCGTGTATGGGATTTTTATCTAGAGAAATTAAGTAAAACAGTTGGAGGAATTCCGTTAAGAGATGTTAATAATACTAAAGTTATGTTACAATATACTATATTTAATGAACTATTAGTTCCTGCTTATCAAACACAATTAAATACTACTAAATATACTCCTGCGTATGTAGCTAAAGAATTATCTAATCCTAATGGAGAATTTGGACATTATAAAATAATTGCAGTTT
>JAULBW010009639.1:0-12845 GCA_032358265.1 Vaucheria bursata
TTTGTGTCTTCTTTGGGTTTCTGGTGATGTTTGTTATTGGTTATATGCATAGTCTTTAATATATTGATTCCTAACAGGATGATATAATAGCATTTATAAAGAATATATGACAGATAGTGCTGAATTCTATTAGATTTGGAAATAGAAATTTTAGTATAAAGTTTAATTTTCCAGCAATCTTAAAAAGTTGTAAATTAGTACCTGTTAGGATTGCTGTGGCTTAATTTGGTTTAACTTGCTAAACATATTGAGAGCATAGATTTGATATGCTATACAAGTTGTAGCTCTTTGATTAATGCCTTAACATCTAGTTTTATACATATCCTTGTGTCTAGTACTTTTCCTAATACCATTATTTTGTTCTAGTTTGTAACATATGTAGCTTTAAGTCAAGTTATAACAATATCTTAATAACTTTGTCAAATAATAGAGTTTAAAGATACATATATAAATATCTATATATATATATATATATATATATATATATATATGTATGTATACACACAGAACATCATGGCAGGTATAATATACAGTGTTGATTACTGTTTTATTCAGCACAGCATGCCTAAAGTTCTATTAAACTTTTATGTCAGTTTCTATTCAACATAGCTGTCTAAGGTACAAATTTTTCTGAGATTCAGTTTCAAATTTTAAATTTTGACAATTTCTATACTACAAATTATTCACATTTCAAATAACATTTTGGTTTGTAGTTCTCATTTGCACAAACAAGCATTTTTTTCAACATTATGCTGCTACATATATAACTACTATGCACTTTATAAACCAAGTTTAGCAAAGGTCTTTAATATCACAGATATAACCTGTTATTTAGTAGTTAGTCTTTTGGCTGAATTTATTTTCAATTTATTTACTTTACATTTATTCTCTTTTGGGGGGTTAACAAAAAATTCACCTTAAAATGTCAAGATATGCTGCCCTTCTTTCTATATTCTATAAAGGAATATTGTGCAATCTAACAAATTTGGTTGAAAAATGTGAATAAATGCTACCAAGCAAGAGTTTCTAAATACACTCAAGTGTTTTTAGATGTTTTAAATCCATTCTAAATAACAAACAAATTTTCAAAACATTAACTTTCGTTATTAGTTGTTGTACATTTTCAAGAAGTTCAAGTACACTTGGAGCATGAAATTCTTTTGGTTTATTTTTACCTGGATTTAGCCTTGTATCATTGGCTCTTTGCATCCATGTTGTGACTTTCTGCACCATAATTTTTCTTTGTATTTAGCACATTATTGATTCTTGCTTGTTTACCATTTTATTGCATTTTCCAATATTTTCTCTTATTCTGTGCATTTTCTGTACTTTTGCATAGTGTAGCTATTAAAGTTCTTGTCTACTATCTAATTTTCATTTTTCCCATATTTTGTCATGATTGTACAGAATTGCACTCTTCTGTGGGAGACAACATGTTTGATTAGTGTTGCCACATAAGATTTTTAGAATAAATTTGAAGGAGCATATAACTACTAATCTGTTGAAACAAAGCTTACTAGCTTTGACTAATGAGAGTTTGTTAAAAAAACTTTAAAGAACTGTAATCCTTGTTATGTATTGAATGAAGCTTACTACTCTAGAAAAAAGTAAAGATGCTAAAGATTACATGTTGAGAATTAACTTCCTTAGAAATTAATTTTATTCTTATAGCTGTGGTCAGTTTTCATTCATGATGTTCCAAGTAAATTGGCTGCACAGATGCCAGTAGGGTTATATATTTTGTTGTGTTGATGAAATTAGCTCACTTCTATCAACACAACTAGTACATGATAAATACATATATTTCTGTCACAGTTTCTTATGCTTAGTTGTGTTTCATGTTTCTAACATTACTATGATATCTTTTCTCTACATCTTTTTTCAGTATGCTATTCTTTACTCTTTGTTTTCAGACCATCTGAGCTTCAGTGTGCACTTTACTATTTATGAACCTTGTCTTGCTTGAACATCCTACATTTCTTAATGCTAAGATGAAAGAAGGAAGATAAAGTAATATAATATATACTTATACCTATGCTATGAGGATAAGACCAATGCACAGCAGAGGTCAGATAGCAAATACAAAAAGATTTGATAAAATACAGAAGCTTAATTAAACTTAGAAGAATGAACATAAACTCAAGACAGAAAAAATAAACATGTCCTCATTATCTTTTGTAGTATACCCTCTTGAAGTGCTCTTGAAATTGGCTCTTTAGTAAATTTTGCTACATCTTTTGCTCCATAAATAAATATTGTTATTTCCATTGATAAGTTTGTGACTATTCTAGAATCATTTAAGGAATTCTAAGAAATTGTCTCTGCTAGAAATAAAGCGGAGCAAAGTGAAGTAGTTAATAATAAAGCTGATTCAAGCGGAATTATAGCTTTGATGACAACTCTGGAATAATATTCAGTCAGTTGAAGTGGAGTATGAAGTGGGATAGAAGATGGTAAAGAAAGGTTTTGAGGGAGCATGATGAAAATAGAATGATACTTCTGTCGGTTGAACTGGTTAAAGAAAATAATCCAGGAAGTTTCCAATTAACCGTGAGAAAGATGACACATGGCAAATTGTAGAGGTGTAGAATAAAGGATTCCATAAAGGATTGTGACAAAGGTATTGACATAAAGGGTTTGGCACTTAAGGTGCAATTAGGATAAAAGGCGCAATGTGGTAAAAGAGGCAAAAGGGTGGAAAAAGTGTGGACAAATTATAGGCAAACATAGACAAATATTAGTGAGCATAGTTGAGCAGTTATGCTCTATTAGTTCCAAGAGATAGCTGGACCAACAAGTATCCTGACACTTAACTACCTGGAGCATTTTGAAGTAGAATAAGACTGATTTATTTATTCTCAAAAATTTTATGTACTATTTTAATTTTTAGCATCTGCTCATTTGAGTTGTGAACTACGTTTTTTATTATGTATAAAATTTTCCTTGCTTGCATATCATACTTCTGTCAAGTAACTGGAAGGCTCTAGATTTTGGTGGTGACAAAGTATCAGTATTATGGATACCGCACTTAATATGTTATTGATATACAACAACTTGCTAACAACAATTCTACTTACAATGACACCTCTTCTATGAATTCAATCCGTATTTAATGCTTTATATTTTTTCAGCAAAATGAGTGTTTGAATATTTTAAACTAAATCTGCATAGCTTATTCATTTGCTTCAGTATTAAATCATCATAGGTCTTCTTTGCAACAATAAATGTAACTGTTGTATACTTCCTGTACTTTGAATGGTTGGTTTATAGTTGCTGCTCTATGTAATATTGACCCATAGTTACTAATTCATCAAATACACCATTCAATGAAAAAATACTGGATATATGTATAGTATCATCTAAACTTAAAAAGTTTAAATACCTTTTATTTGAAATCCTATTTGTCATCGCTTAAAAAACAAAACTGCCTTCGATATATTAAATGTATGCCGTTTTGGAAAAAATGCCATAAAAGAAATCATTTTTATTTTTGAGATTTTAAGCTTCTTACATTGAATTTATTTTTACACCTCATTTCACTTTATAAATCTGAACTGAATAAAATACAAACCAGCGAAGGAGACCATAAAATTGTTATTGACTTCATTAAACTTGCTGTGATTTAGATATATATTAGGGTAGAGGAGGTATAGACTTATATTTTGGACATTTGTAATTGTGTCCCTTTCAGAATATTTGTTTGCAGAAGAATTTTCATACATGGTGGCTAACAAAAAATGAAGCTTGCACTCATTAAAGTGATATCTGCAATGCCATTTATATTAATAGAACTTTGAAATGAAAATTCAGATCTTTTTCAGCTTTGGAAATTTAGCATGTGACTTGATTATATAAATTGGTCTTTAAAACCCCTTCTGAAGTTCGAGAACATCTTTTTAACGAAGATATAGTACCGATTTAACTTCTTCGGTGCCTTCAAATATCACTGTGTATGAACTTGAGAATCATAAGTATGTTGCTCATTACAATTATTTTGTCATAAAAATGATAAATACTACACGGGAAAAGGAAATTGGACTGAGTGAAAGTCAGCAGATAGTACAGGCTACTTTGTCATGTGAAAAACTGGTCTACAATCAGCCTCATGACAAATGGTCACCTGTAATGAGTGCACCGATAATTTTAAGTCGGGTTAATTCAAAATATTTTTGACGATATACTGATGATATCGGTAAATGTATGGCATCACAGACGCCGATCCGGTTTTAGAAATGTGCTCAATGTATTTCTCTCTCACAGCATGCAGACACTACATTCCCTACTCCATATCATTTGGCAGCACTTCCGTTTTGAAGATTGATCTTCTAACATATTCCAAGCGAAGGGTAATATTGCGTTTTACCCTGTTGGATTTGATATAAAGTTTGGTCTAAGGGTGTTGCAACACGACTTTTATCGATTTCCATTAAACTCTGCTACACGTAGACCTTAGGCTCCACGAGACTGTTCCTTATATTAAGTCCTCTTCCCTTAGTATCAGGTTTGTTGTTTTATACCATCTGCGGTAGAACAATTTTTTTAGCCGTCATTAAGAGCCTACCACTGCTCCTCGAAACTGCTACTTCCAATAATTGTTTATGTCTGGTGCAAAATCAATCCCTGCAACTTCAGGATATGCTGACGATGGAATTGATCTTGTAGATAGCTTTGCAAACGTCGATATGGGGGATAACAGTCCACAAATACTATCCTGTAATGGTATCGGTAAGCCTGGCGCTACACCTGCGAAGCTCGGCGCCAGTCCAACACAAAAATCTGCATCCGTTAGTAAACTTATGAGCACTCCCGCGAAGGATGAAAAAGATACTGTTGATGACATAATTGACCGATTGCAAGCTGCACGAGGTGTGTCTACCTTTCACAATGTCCTCATAACGATATATAATAATCTTGCAGCCATACGTTAATTTTTATGTAAGATATAATTAATTCGATATTACACAAAGAACTGACTGTGTGAAAGTACTATATGCCTTACAAGTCAAACACTTTTTTCAACCTTATAAACTTCTAATATTTGACTTGTTTATAGAGGTGAAAGTTAGAGTGTTGACAAAATAATTGTTATTCATAAGCATATATCAGATCTGTGAGACAAAGAAATGCCCTTCGAGCACTGAAACCATATTTTTTTACTCTAAAACTTTTTTATGAGGTTAATTTGACTATGCCATGATATATATTTTCTCAAGTAACAAATTTATTTTAACTAGCCTTTCTATTAATCCTTATTTAAGATAACTCCACACCATCAATTCATAAATGATTATGAACTAGATTCTGTACGGAATATGAATACTGTAGTGTGCGAATGAAATGACAAAAAAAATTTTTTTCTCTTCAAATCAAAAATATAAAAGTCTAACTTACAACATGTATTTTTCGAAGATGAAGGGAAAATTTCAGAAGATGTGTTTAGAGTCTTTAAATTTTTTAATGCTACCTCGTCATTCAGATTCAAATTTTTTGCTTCGCAACCACAAAAAAGTAAATTTTTGATGAAAGTTTATTTCTTGTTTACGAAAAGTAATATTGGCCATTTCATCAAATATACTTAAAATATTGTTGCCTTGCTAATACAAATTTAGTACTTGAAATGAATTTTCTACATCATTTTAACTATTTGATACAATTCTCCTCAGCTCGCCCTGGAAAACCTGTCCAACTCTTAGATGCCGAAATTAGAATGTTGTGTCTACGATCTAGAGATATATTCATGACTCAGCCCATGCTACTAGAGTTAGCAGCGCCTATCAAAATTTGCGGAGATATACATGGTCAGTACTTTGATTTGCTAAGGCTATTCGAATATGGGGGTTTTCCCCCAGAATCAAATTACCTATTCTTGGGGGACTATGTGGACAGAGGTAAACAAAGCCTAGAAACAATTTGCTTGCTGTTGGCATTGAAAATTAAGTACCCTGAGAATTTCTTTATCCTTCGCGGGAACCACGAGTGTGCATCGATTAATCGAATATATGGATTTTACGATGAATGTGAGCAAAAGCTATTTTATCTATATCATTCAAAATTATATTGCACCTTTCAAAGGTCAAATTGGATTAGTCTAATTACTGCAACCAGGTTGTAATATTTTCTACTTAGAATATCTTGTTTTCTAATGCCGATGCATCATTGTGCTTATGTCTGTGTGAGTGTTCAATACTTTGTAATAGTTTGGATACATATGTTTTGCATTATTATTTTGGTATCATAAATAAATGGTTTAATATCCAGGCTTCGAATCTGGGTAACATTAAGGTTAGCAAGTACTGCATAATTTCAAAAAAAATTTGAATTTACATTTTCATAATTCTTTTATTCAAGGCACTTTTGTAGACTGGAATTCGTTCGATAATTTCAACTTCATTAACCAATTAAAATATATTTTCAGCTTTTTGATAAATTTTTCATTAACTAATTTGAAATTATTGCGTTGATTTTTTAGTGAGGTTTTAAATAGTAAACTTGTGGCAAAAATGCACATAAGGAAGCTTTGTTCATATTAAAATTTTTACTTACCATTTTATTCGCCTTTGAAACAATGGCACCACTGAACAAATTTGACTCATATAAAAAATTATATCTTTTGCCATACTTTATCAAAGAAAAATATATAATCATTCTCCAAAATATTATTGCTATTTGCTTACACAGTAAATTATTTTGAAATAATTAATTTTTGCGACATAAAAAAATAAAGGTAAATAATTCTACTTCTCTTTTTACTTCAACTTTTTTTAAGAAATCTTTTATCATTGGTATAAAGATGATATACCTATGTCTTCTAGGTAAACGTAGATACAACATCAAACTGTGGCGAACCTTCACAGACTGCTTTAACTGTTTACCAGTAGCTGCAATTGTGGAAGAGAAAATATTCTGCATGCATGGGGGGCTGAGCCCTAACTTGAACCATATGGACCAAATAAAGAAAGTACTGAGGCCTACCGATGTGCCCGATACTGGCTTGTTATGCGATTTACTTTGGAGCGATCCCGACCGCGAAACCCCCGGCTGGGGGGAAAATGATAGGGGAGTATCGTTCACTTTTGGAGAGGATGTAGTGGTTCAGTTCTTGAAGAAACACGATTTGGATCTTATCTGTAGAGCACATCAGGTCATAAGAATTTGGAAGTTTACAATCCCGCAAAAGTTGAATCTAACAAATTCGATTTTACTATATTTCACTCTAACGTAAAATAATCATTGAATGATACCATGCCCAAGTTCAGTTTAATATTTATGGATGATATAAATTTTAGATATAACAAATTATTTTGGTGGTCCCTGCGAATTTGTTACATCCGATGTTTACCATAGATTTATGACTATCATAAGTATAATTCAAATAAAGCTCAGCATCATTATACGGGCATTACAGTATAAATATTGTTGAAATCTGATTATCATTAAAAGTTGCATTGTAAGTTGCTAGCTGAATTGGGCTTAAAATTAACAAAAGCTTCGTTATATAATTTTTTATTGGCTTAAATAATATTAATCCGGATATCTTTGGCTGTTTTTTGAAAAGATTCTGCTTTATTGATATTGTAGAAAAGGTTTACGGGGTGAGCAAAAAAGTTAAATTCACTAAGCATAGTGCTGAAGCGATTCAATTGGTCATTTTATTTGCCTCGAATGGTTAATTATTGCCTCTCTTACCTTTCAAAAGTTTTAGTATTTGCCTTTTTAAAATGCTCAGTTACTTGTCCATCTTTTGTTCACTCTGAAAATTTGAACCCATATAAACCAATGTTCAATTTGTTAATGCCATAAACTTTGGCTGAAACTACTAGACAAATTTCTTACGTTCTAAAATCTGAAGTTAAACTTTACCCATCGAGTCTTCTTCATTTGTTCGTTATAAGTGAAAATTTGTTGCGAGCAAATTTATTATATCTGGAGCTTACTTTATATCTTATTTTCCTATTAATTAAAATTTAGGTAGTTGAAGATGGTTACGAGTTTTTTGCTAAGCGTCAGCTTGTCACGCTCTTCTCTGCTCCAAATTACTGTGGGGAATTCGATAATGCTGGCGCTCTAATGTCCGTAGATGAAACCCTCATGTGCTCCTTCCAAATTCTTAAACCAGCAGATAAAAAGAAGGTAAAAGCAATATAAAGGACCTAAAAATCTATTGCTGCAGTACCCACTTTTTTAGATACCGCACTAAGCGTCAGTACAATTTGAAACGGATAATTCTATAATTCATTGTGTTGATTCAAAACCAATGGATCATCATACGAATAATTTAATGATTGCAATAAAGTCATGAGTTTTTGACTCAAGTATGTTTCGTTTGATTTTGATTCCGGTCTTGATTGTATTGTTATCTGTTACAAATTTTATTGACATGAAATGCAGCAAAATATATAGTAGACTATATCGAATAAGAATGGCTTTTTTCGAATAATTTTTATTTTACAACAGTTTTAATTATGAGTATTTGAATGAATTGCTTCTCTTCTTTCAAATATCTGAAACTTTTACGGCATAGCTATCAAATTTGTAGAGTTATTTCATGCTGCCACATCATCTATACCCTGTTAATAGTAAGCTGCTTCACTTTCCATGAAGTTTGGTCCATGTAGATTATTTATACCCTGCTTTCTTATCATCTTTTTGGTAGAGGAATTTCCTAAAACTCTACTCTAAAAAGAATCTCTGCTACTATTGGTTTTCTATATTATCCCTTGGTTTCCGTGATAACCTTGCTAACTTAAAGAAATATATTCAAATATTATTGTTGCTTGTACAAAGACATTTTTTGAGTCATTTGAGTTTTGTTGTATGGGGCCTACTGTGTACATACTTAGAACATATCTCTTGCTGTCGATTTAAAATATTCGGTGATTTTACATTTGATAGACTGCATTTGAAACCTCTGTCTTTTGCTAATTTCGCATGAAAAATATTATAAATATGAAGATTTGAATCATCGTTAGACCTGATTGGCTAGGATAAAATTGATTTGGGCTAGTTTATTTTTTTTTGTTCTCTCACGGCTTTTGGTAAGATAAGTTGTTGAAAGTACGCAGAGAGAATAGGAAAGACAGGATAGTACTATAGATTGAAGTTTGCAATTATATTTCAATATGAAAATTATACAAGAAATTTGCTCGGTAAATGCATACTAAAATAGAATACTGGATTGTGCGCTATACTAGCCTAAACTGAATCAATAATGATTGAATGTAGCTAGGTTTAGCTTGCAGTGACTTTTTCTCTCAGCTGCTTAGGTTATAGCTGACTTGTCCAAAATTTGACAGAACTGAATGACTGTTTTAGCAACATAATGTTATCACAGATATATCTAACAGCTTTTTTTCTTGCTTAAAACGGTCTACACATTTTTCAGCCTTGCGGTTCTTTCACTTTTTCTATGTAGCGAGTTATTCCAGGGCGGTAGGCGTATATTCATAAGATTAAGCTGGATAATGATATGACATTTAATATAATGTGAGATATGGTGTTGTGGAGGTCATCTCCCATTCAAGTACAGCTTCAATTGTAATGCCAATCCTATCCAACTGAATATTGTCAAGGATCTTTTGAAGAAACAAAATATAGTATGGACCTTAAAAATGCTCATCTTGCTTGGATATCGATTGTTTGGCATTATTTTACGCAAAATGAACCTGTATCTGAAATTTATCACTCGATTAAATAAGAAAGATCAATGTATTTTTATTAGCTTTTTCAGCTTAAATACCAAACAATGGAACCCTATAGTCACATCAAGAAAAACCTTTACAAATAAAATTCCGTTGCATTGTTCAAATGTTCCACTAAATTATGAATTTGATAAAAAGGTTTGAATGAAGTTACTATGGTTAACTAATCTAAGAATCCATTATAAACAATTTCTCAGCGATATATATATATGTAGCTCATGTTCATCTATAGCTCATCTGATCATAATCGCACATGATATTTCAAATTATTTTGTGAATGAATTGGAATCAATCTGTGGATCGATTGAGACAAATAATTACGTGGTTATTAGGCTTCTTCAAATTAGGGATAATACCCAGTAGTATCTATTTTAAACATTTGTTTGTCCATTATTCAAGTAACTTCGATTCTCTCCTAAACAGATTACTCTTGATTCTATCCCTGGAACTTTACATTCTCACTTGAGTTAACTATTCCTTGAATCAGTAGATTTGGCTCGAATACCAAATTTTCGATTAAGGAAACATTGATTGAAGTACTCATGCATGATGAGTAACATTCTAGAAATTATTCGCATTTCTTCATATTACGCTCTGATGAACTTTTGATACTTGATTGTGCACTATTCGAACTTTGATAAATCAAAATGGATTCTGCGAACGTCATGTGCCCATGTTCTATTTTCAACTCTAGTAAAGGTTCAAACATTTATTTCATTAAAATCTTCTGACTTGTCTGGTTCATTAAAAGAAATTTCAATAAGTTCTTGGTTCAAAGTATTTAAAGCGATACTATCATTAGTCTCGATATTGATTCTAAATGAAGAAATTTTCAGCTCGCAGTTTCGTTTGAGAAAGTAAAAATATCTGCTAACCACTGTTTATGCAAGGAACTTAAACCTCATAGACAAATTTTTATCTGGTATACAAGCATGACTAAATGTTACTAAATTAACAAAAAACTTTGCTGCAGGTTGATGTGCAGAAAGATAAAAAATACTTGACTCACTATCTTTTTTGTAAAGTACATGCACTACAACACTTGAGTATTTAAAATACATGTACTTGATGTCATAATGAATCATTTTTCTACCTTAAATAAGGTACATTTTCAAACTCCTCAATTTATGGTTCAATTGTCTCAGAAATGACTTTAATGGAATTTTTTAAAATTTCGGATTTTTAGATACTTAGTAATTTTACACCCACGGATTAATAAGTACCTTCATATTTCCTGATGTAACTTGCTATCAAATAGTATGTAAGTAGGCACAATAGACATTTATTTTATGATTGATCTGTACTACATGTTTTATTAAATGCTAACATGTATTAAATATTTTCAAGTTACAGCTGAGTTGCATGGGAATCATAAAATAGTTCTTTGTTAGGAATTAACTCCTTAAGGAAATAATTTCATTTTGTAGCTGTGGAACTTTACAGAGGTTTTGAGGCTGGTCAATATTCAATACATTGGAATGTGGTGACGGGCTATAGTGACAGATTAGGTTTATGATTTGCATGTTACTGTGAGGTATATTTACTTTCAGCAACACAGTTGTGTTTGCATAAAATATACTTCCCTGCTATTGTAATTTTGTGTCTTGCTTGTTTTGCTTAAACATTCATAACACTTCTAGATAAATTTTAGTTTAAAATGACACTGCATAAAACTTATATCAAACGCCACTATTTTATCATATCATTCTGGATAGTATGTGATATTTTTGTGACAAAATGTTGTTCATAGCTGTCACTTCAATAAAATTTCAATAAAACAATTTGACAGTTTTTCTTTTGCCCAGAAAAGTAGGAAAACTGAGATTCCATACAAAAATGTTGTGATTACTAATCAAGAAAGCATGAACTTGAAAGAGTAAATACAGAAATTGTAAATTTTTAATTTTTTTCAATTAAACAAGTTTTATTGTTGTAAACAACCTATTTGAACTAAAATATGCGTGAGATACATATTAAACACTTGTTAATATGTTTTGCTTAAAAAATTATGTTGAATGTATGAAGAGTATAGTAATATAATATATTAGTAGTACTGACATAGATGAAGTGGCTCTGTAGGGGGTAATGTCCAATGTACGGTAGAGAGCGGACAAACAGCAAAGCAAAGATAAGATTTAGTAAAATATAAAAGTATTATTTAACTTCAAAAGAATTAAGAAAAGTGAACAAAGACACAAGACTGAACAAAAAAACATGTCCCCATTATCTTCTGCGGTATGCTATCTTGAAGTGCCCTTAAAGTTGGCTCTCCGGTAAATCTTGCTGTATCTTTTGCTTCATAAATAAAAGTTGTAATTTTCATAGGTAAGCTTATGGCAATTCTAGAATTTTTTAAGTTATTAAAAAAAATCACCTTTGGCAGAAATAAAATGAAGTAAAGTGGAGTAGTTGATAATAAGGCTGATTCAAGCGGAATTATAGTTTTTATGACACCTCTGGAATAATATTCAGTCAGTTGAAGCGGAGTATGAATTGGAATAGAAGACAGTAAAGAAAAGTTTTGAGGGAGCATGATGAAAACAGAATCACTCTTTTGTCAGTTGAACTGGTTGAAAAAAATGATCCAAGAAGTTTTCAATTAACCATAAGAAAGGTGACACGTGGTAAATTGTAGAGGTGTAGAAAAAAGGATTCCATAAAGGATTGTGACAAAGGTGTTAACATAAAGGTTTTGGCGTTTAAAGTGCAATTAGGATAAAAGGCGCAATGAGGTAAAAGAGATAAAAAGTTGATAATGGTATAGGCAAAATATAATCAAATATAGACAAATTAGTGGGCAAAGTTGAGCAGTTATGCTGTATTAGTTTAAACAGATAGCAGGACCAGCAATTATCCTAACAAGTTAGAACTTGTACTAGAAAACATTTTTACATATTTTCTATTACAGTCCATGGTAAAATTTGTTCAGCTTCATATTTTAAATACCATATAGCACATACAGCTAAGCTTTTAAGATTTTTCTTAAATTTTTACTGTTCTTTTCTAAATTGTACCATAACAAGCAAGGTTTTTTCAACTCATCAAGTACATCAGCAAAAATACATTAAATATCTGTCAGGAATTAACTTATATTATAAGTTGATTCCTCTTCTATTTTTGTAGCTGCAGGTGTTCTTATTTAGAACA
>JAULBW010009649.1:0-12838 GCA_032358265.1 Vaucheria bursata
AATTACAGGGCATTATGGTAGTGTAAATTTTTCTTGCAATAGTTTCTAACTTGGAGAAAGAAAATGTTAATGAAAAATGATGCAGCATATCAAGTGAAAAGTATACACAAGTTGTATTAAAGAACATCAAGTTTACAACTTCATTAGCTACACTTATTTATGTTCTAATTCAGCTGCATTTGCTTGCAACTTTGCATTGAGACAAAAATTTAAAATTTTGTCAGCTAACATGTTTCTAAATATTTTAACAAATAAGTTCACATTTTCCTTTTTAACATTGAGAAACTCTAGTTTTTACAGTTGTAATTGCTAGACAAGTCATCGAGCATCTAACAGATTAAGGTTATTTAAAACTTTACTATACTACAGTAATAAAGCAGCTAGTTAGTTACTACAAGAGATAAATGATAGTAAAAGCAAATTAGTTTTCAAGAAATGACCATGAAACATTGGCTGTCAATAGAGAAGTAAAACTTTCAAAATTGCTTGAGTACCGAGCGACTAAGAATCTGCACCATTGTTGAAAAGCTTAGTAATTAATAATTTGAAAAAAAACAGTTTATTGAAAGGTTCTAGCTACCAATTGAAAAAAGGGCATTGACCTTCTTATGATTGAGCAAATATGAAAAACGATCTTTTCAAATAGGAAAGAACAGTCACAAATATGATGAATAATAAGTGTATTGTAGTTCAGAAAGAGCTTCTGATCTGTCCAAGTAAAGTAACGTAACTGAATCCCAGAGCAGTTTCTTGTGTTTTATTTTCATAGACAATAATTAAATTCAAATATACAAATGAATGAAAATACTTTTTTACAGGCACAGGCCTTCAAGAAAAAATCTATATCACTATTTTGATTAAAAAAGAGAGGTTATAGTGCAAACCGCAACCCAAATAGCTAGAAAAGTGAAGTCAATAATTTATGAAATACTAATAATATGGCAGCATAAATATATGATTCTCTTATCTTGTTTAAAAAATGACAAACAAATTGTATCTAAAAGTTAACGTTAGGAGTAGTGCGTGGAAATTGCCACTGTAGAGCAAGGATAATCACAGCTATCAAAAATAATTTACAAAAACTATGACATCAAGAAGGTGATGAGTATTAGCTGTAAAAGCAAACCGGATAAATCCAAACAATAATCATTCAAAGAGAATAAGAATTTTTTAGAGATTCTATTTCAAATTTATGTTCAATTTTTGTTACCATAGCATGATAAGAAACTTTTGGATCACATATCCCTTGTCTAGAAGGCAGTCGGCTAATTACTGGCTTGCAATATCTCTTCTTTTTTTTACTGGTATTTGTACAAAACTGCTCAAATAAGTCTAATATAGTTGCAACACTTTCGTTCTTCACACTCACGGTCTTCGGAATACCAGTTACAGTATTAGAATCAACAAGATTTATGAGAAGTAGATATTTCCCTTTTCCATAGAGATTTTGGCAAAAAAATAGTTATCATGAAAGATTCCTCTTGGATATGACTTATTGACACAATTAACCAATTTATATTCTTTGTACTTACGATATTTGGTACAAATGATTGGGTGTTTATTTTGTATTATTTCCGTATAAAGTTTGCAATGAGGCACCTAATGAAGAAATACTACCAGTCTAAAAACATTCATTCACACAATGAATATATGTTCTTTGCAAAATATAAATTTGTACTCTATATAAAAACGTAGAAAAACTCTACTCAAAGTATCTAAAAGTAATTTCATTTTGTAGAGGCTAAACTATATGAGCTCAATCCTTCAAATGAATATAGCAATACCTTTTTAGACAAACCAACCAACTCTCAAAACCAATAATTCATTCAGGCATTCCTTTACCATTTCCCTCCCAATTGCAGCATCATACATGTACTCGCTGCAGTTGCAGTACTCCTTTAGCTCCCATCATATCTCCAAGAGTCTTTGATATGAATCTTAGGATTAGTCTTATGAATTCGTTCATTCTCAATGTTTATGTAATTATAATAACTACCATTGCACGGTTTGATAGAACGGAATCTACCCAGTAATGTGGTTATTGACACAGCTCAAATTGAAGCAGTCCATTGTATTAGTCTAAACAGAAATATTTCGAAAACATTAGTAACTCGACTTCCCCCTAATTTGAGTATTTTCAAGGATTGCACACTTTTCAAAGTACCTATCCAATGTGTGTCACTTACTACAACTATGGGCTAAAGAGCAAATGCCAAATGCAGTATAAGTTGATATGAAGAATGATAAATTTGGATTCATCTACAAATGCATGTATTGAGTGATGCATGGATATGAGGTAGACGATACATATCCTGCAACTACTTGTGGTTACTTTAAAAAAATAAATGTACCCATTAAACTGATATTACTAAAAAATAAATTACTTCATTTAAATTGGCTTAAAAATGCATGAAAACAGTACAATCAGAAACATATTTTATGCGAGAGCTTTGAATATTCTACTACAAAACAAAAAAGTAAATATTAGGAAAATCTGGAACTTCCATTTTATATCATCCTGCTAACTCAATTCCTTGACTGATCTTCATATTTTGAACCAATTAAGTTTTGTGAATTGAAAATCAAAACTGGTCAGTTCCAGTTGGGTTTAGTATTGTTTTGGTCCAGTTTAAAAAAATTGGCAAAAAAATTGTAATATCTAAAAGTTCCATATTGCTCAATGGATGAATAGAATATTTTTTAAAAATAAGGAATTTATTGAATACATGTGCAATGCACAACAGTTCTACTAAAATTATTTGCATCTGTAGTTTTTCCCAATTTTTTTTCTAGTTAAAACTCAAAGTGCAAATCAAAATAATGTTATGCCAACGTATTTTTCTTTTGTAATACTCAACAAAATAAAGTAAATAAAACTTTGGGTGCAAAATAGTCTATCGAAAAATGTCTACAAATATATAGTAACTAAAAGTATGGAATATTTTCATAGTAATCTAAATTACATCCAGCCATTATGTTTTGTTTACGAAGGGAAAAACTTCCGAAACGAATTGTTCAATAATGAGGCTTTAAAAAATCTTGAAATTGCACCAATTTTATCCGGGAAAAAATAGAAAATATGTAAGAATAGTTTCTTCCATACCTTTTGAAGCGCATTCAGTATGTAATTTGTGAGTAAAAAATATGATTATAAGGTACACGATTAGCCCATAGGCTCTACATGTGAAGGTAGAGGCTGTACAGTAGTGAATAATACGTCCAATATAACCAAACCTTTTAATTAATTTGAACCAAAAAATACTTAATTACCAAGAAATAAAACTAGCAAGGATTGCAAGTAAGGGAATGTCATCTTTTCGATCTAATTATTTCGCTTAAAACTTAATGAAGTTACATTTAAGTTGGTTGATAATGCTGGTTAGAGGGTAAGGTCCAACTGTCTTCGATATTCTAATCATTGCAATCCATGAGATTAGGGCGATACCATAACTTAAATCGATGCACTTTAATTTTCCTTATAGAAAAAACCCCATGATTATCAGCTCCTTCAAAACCCTCAGCATAAAAATTTGAAGACATATGCAGGACTGGTTTATCGACAGTGTGTCTGTATAAATCTCAAAACATAAAGTAGACTATACCGAAGCTGAAACAAACTGTTTTTTGTACAATTCAAAACTTTACTTGATACTGTAAACAGTAGGTCTGTTTTTTCTCCCGTCAACAGGTAATCTTTCGGCATTTGAACTGATATCATTTGACCTTCGTATTTTTAGACAAGAACTTGTCATGTTCCTTTGTTTGATTTTCAATAAATTTTATGTTGATTATAAAACATCAGCGCAAAATAGAATTTCACATTCGTAAATTCAAATTTATATACGTAAAATGAAAACTGTAATACGATGATCCAATACGATTCCTACGCAGTCAATGATGCCGCCGTCGTTTTGCATTAGGCTCGGAGGCAGCTCTTCTTCTTCTCGAAGGATACTCCCTGCTTTTCCACCTGGAATCTTTGAAGCTACAACAATATCCAACGTCGTACAACGTTTTCTCGGCAACAGGCAAAACCCTCGTGCAATCGATCATGTCAACGTTCACACTGTTAAGCGAGTAATCTAGTAGTTCCTTGAATGTCTCTCCCGTACACACATCGAGCAGTAGATTTTACAATTGTTTGTTGTCAGTGATGCAAGCGATAGCCCCTCCAACTTTATAGTAATTATTGCTTTGATATCTAAGATCGACGGCACCAGAAGCCGCGTTCAACTACTCTCGAAATTCAGCATTATAGTGGTATGGTAGGTTAATCTTAACCACATGCTGTTTCGCCAGGAAACTTCCTAGCCACAGTGGCTATTCAACTTTAGATCATGATCAAGGTCTTCGTCTTTCCGTGACGGATCCAACATCGCCATGCCCACTACATTCTCATTAAAAACACAAGGAAGTCGCTCATCCTCCTCTATAGATTCATTTACGTTAAAGTATGATCCTATAAGCAATGCTTCGGGATAATTACTCGACATCGAGTTAGTTGCGTAAATAAATTGAATGCTTCAAATTGCGCGCAAAAATGATTTGAATTTTCAACGCTTATCAACTCAGGAATCCGATACGGATACAGTGCTCTAATAGCTTTTTATTCCGAAACGGATCAAGTACTAAGAATCAAATGAAGTGAACGATTTTTATTATAAAGCGTCAAAAAATGATGCGTTGACATTCTTTCGAAAGTCATTTTGATATAAAAGTGGAAAAAAAAGATTCTTAAAATGAGCTATATCTCTCAAGGAGCAACAGCATGAAATTTTCATTCACTAAAGAAAACTGCAATGAATAATTTATGAATTGATTCAAGCTATATAAATGCTATGAAATTTTAGATGGCCATTGAAAAATATTGGAATGGTAAAGTTTCTATAAATTTACTTAAATAACATTCAAACCATACCAATATTCTTACAAGAAAAACAGCTTAGAACCTTGCTTCTTCAGTGGATTGACTGGTAGTGCAATCTTCTTTTAGGCAATCTTCTTCTTCATTTGGCTTTAACATTTGGGCTTTTGTGAGTACACGAACATTCAGCTTGTTGCCATTTCAAACTGTATGAAAGCAATTTCTGTCATTTACATCATACCTAAAACTTTTAAGATTTTTCAGTTGGTACATGCTTTTTGGATTATAATGTGAATCAAGACCAAGGAGCTAGATTGCTGACCAAAATTTCTGCAAATGCCTCTCCAGTGGCCATGATCTTTTAATCCACAAAAAATGTATTACATATGATTTAAAACTCAAAAAAATTTTCTAATCATCAATAGTTTTGACATAATAGATTTTATACATTTAGCTCTTCTAAAAGTTACCATTTGTCTTATATTAGCTGCTATTCACCTTCACAGCTTGAGCAAAAAGTACTTGAATTTTCTAATTTAAACTTTTCTTTAAAACTATTTGAAGAAGTCCATACAAAAATGCTGAGGTGTGCAACATATTGAGGTTTCACAAACCGCTAACATATAACTCAACTTCCAACTTCTTAAGAGTACAAGATGATTTTTTCAGATATTGCTTTAAGCAAAGCGCAGAATTTGCAACTTGTAAAGTGGCAGATCCTCTTGCTGATACCAAAGCTCTTTTCTTGCCCATTTCTTCCTCAAGTTTCTTTTACTTCTCAGTTAATCTACCCTGACAGATATTCTAAATTATTGTCATACAGATCTTACAATATTTAAAACAAGCACCAATCCAGTTTCCTACATCCTGGACTTCTGCGATGAAGAGTTATTGGTTGTCAAATTACCATTCACATTCGTCAATGGGTCCAGTAAGAAATTCTGTGCAGTACCAGTAATGTTAAGACTTTTTTATCTAGTAGAGTCTCAAGTAAAAGTAGCAATACTTTCGTACAAATAATTCAATTATGTCTCAATAACAGTAATGCCAATGTTGTTACAATCTAGAATATTTTAATAGAGATAACACGTCAGTGTTAGTCATCGAACAATTTTTGATATTGCTATAAATTACGTACTGTAATAGCAATACACTAGTTTTTTTGGCAGCGTAAAAATTTTGTGGTACTTCTATTTCTTATTTCTTGACATTGATACGAAGGAGGTCAACGAGACGCAAGTAGATGAAAAGCAACAAACGAAGAGACTAGCTCGTTCTACACTCCATGCGTAGTTGCTCTAATCTGTGAAGCAATTTAAATTGCTCGGATAGACTAATGCCACAGAAACTCGGGGACAATCGCCCCTTTGGCTTTACATGGCCACAAGATCATAGGATTTACTGAAGCCGGTAGCAGAATGACTGGTGCATTTGCAATGCCAATATCTTAGAGTTTTTACCTCATCCGCAACGATTGTTTACTGCGGTGCTTGTGCAAACATGAGAGCTCGCAGTTCAAATTAACGAAGTAATGTAGGCTTTAGGGTCAACGCTTCATCTAAAAAAGACATGTATGGTTGGTAGAAATGACACGACAACGTAAGCTATTTTCCTGGCAAAGAGTCCGCATGTTGTGATTGCTACGCTACGTCGTACAGTGGGCCGTTTGGAAAACACGAAGATAATTAATTTACGAAACATTAAGTTTGTGGTGCTCGATGAAGCAGACCGCATGCTTAGAATGGATTTTGAAGAAGCGGTGTGTGAATTTATGTATATATATATAAATGTAATATTGATGATAAAGTACAAATTCGGTTCATATAAAATCATTTAGTTCATACATGTACCAGCAAAATGAATAAATATTTCACTCTAATTTAGATTTTAACTTCGAATTTATGCAGTACATACAATTGTTTGTGCTTCATTTTGTTTTGCCTCTATTGTGTGGAATGTTTTGTTTTTAGACATACTTTTTAAAAATCTTCTTAGATCTTGAATTTCCTTATCCTTCTTTCTAGACTAATAAAACTGAACTTGAGCATAAGATGGCTTTTTCATTTATCTATTATAAAATAAATTTCGTTCATACCAAATGCACTTCATCTGAAGTTGTCCATGCATGTTTCAACCCCTCCCCCCTGCCCGATAGTATGTATACTTTGGTTTGAAAATTTTATATGAGCAAATAGTATTTGTACACGCCCCAGAAAAAGTATAAGATGTGGGAAGCCATAAGCTGGTTCTTAAACAAGATATATGTATTTTTATAAGCATTTTAAACTGCTTTTCATGGTATTGTGTGTATATTGTATATACTTTTCATAGCATTTTGGCTTTCAGAACATAGCCAATGAAGACCAAACTAATAATCGAAAGTTACTCTATATTAACAATATATCTCTGATATTAAGGTGTTTTTGTATAATTGACCATTGCTATTATATATTTGCTTATGCAGCTACATTGGTACAATACAAGCAGTCAGCCTACTAAAAATGATATCCGTACAATTAGGGTTAATGTCTCCTTGTAATTTCCGGAGTCAACCAGGCTATTCAATTCCATGTGCTAGGACAATCCTATGCTCTTAGGCGGGGTAGCTGTATCAGCCGCTTGCGAATGGTACGCTTACAATATATGCTCATGGGGGGATTACGAGGGACAATGACCAACTATATCAAGGCTACAATCCCTCTACCCCCAAATTTTGCTCTTAATTCCCTCTTTACTACCCTGGGGTACATGCTCACCTATATATATTGGACTGTTTTTCAGGTCAAAATGCTTAATGATTTTCAAATCCGAAAACTAATGCAGTTGATTTAATTCTAATAGTTATAAATTTTCAAACTATGTGAGATTTTTTCAATAGCAGATAGAATTTCTGTTTTTTATGCCTAATGTTAGACATTCGCTATGTATGCTTTATGTATGAATTATGAATGGACTATAGAAGTTGAACTGTGTGCAGATTTGTGAGCTGGCAAGATTAAAAATTTGGACAAGGAATTGAATTTGATGACTCGCCACTTTAAATGCAGATGTCAAATTTCATCAATTTTCATGTTTGCATCTCTAGGACGACCAAGAAAATCTTGCACCACAGCCCCCCCCCCACTGAACGCTTACTTTTTTGTAAAAATGAATTTCATAGTATCATGTTGATCGGTGCATTTGCTTACTACTAAAACTATTTAAACACAAAATATGAATATCATATTTTGTACTGTCTTGCAGTGATGGATGGAAGAGTTGAGACATATCGATCTCTTTACCTTGTCTTGGTCAAATAGATTGCATGTCATTAATAGATACATACCATAATGGTACGGCTTGTTTGCATAGAATATATATCTGTTTTCACATTTTAAATGCTATACTTTGACCAGTCCTATGGCAGCTTGATGTAGAGCATATCTCCTTAAATTGCATTCGACTTAGGCCCCTAGCTGTTTCTAAGCTCTTTTACGTTGTTTTAATTTCATTGCTGGCCTCTAATGTTATTATTGATTTTTAAAATTTTTTCATATAGTCAGCTAACTGAATGACAAGATGAAATCGATATATTTTGCATATTGTGAAGAATGCATACAATATTTAAGCACTCGCTTTTAAATATTATGCATATAGATAAAGATTGGACTGTACTTATGTAATTGTTTGAATATAAGTCAGTAAATGTTATCCTGCCATTGGCCTCCTTGAACTCAGGAGAGCAGAAATAGGGTAGCTGATGTTGGCTGTCCAATTTCTGCTCTCCAGAGTTCAAGGAGGCCAATGGCAGGATAGCATTTACTGACATATATTCAAACAATTTTGGCAGGCACATTTACTTTTAATGTTCATGTATAAATGTATAAATTGCATATACTTTTGATACATTATACTAATCAGGATACAAGCAGAAAGTACACTCGTGTTGTGAAATTAGACACTATTACACCTCAGGTATTTGTTTACATTACACAGGCACGAATAAAAAGGTATCTATATTTACTTTTTATTTTTTAAGGGTGCGGATGTCTATAGATACGTTGAAGACGAGGATAGTATGGCAAGTGATATATCTGCATGTATAATTCTATGGATCATTCTTACTGAACTGTCATAGTGAACTGTATTTCGAATTGCTAGCTACAAGTTGAATTAAATCCATGCATTAGCTTTCTACTGTATATTATAGTTTATTCGTCCTGATTTTATGTCTATTATATCACATTCATGTTAAATCGCTCGAAACTAGGGTCTTCTCGGGAATAGTAGCTTTGAAGCTAATGGACGAAGACCCGTTCCGATCTTATACACAGACAGACATGCACTCTCCAAAAAATGAAATTTATATGAGCCCACATTATCAAAGATATATTAAATATCGATCATGCTTCGTTGAATAAAATCAACTAATATTTTACTTTTAAAAAAACTGCAGTAAACTTCAGATGTAATGAATCTGTCAAAACCACCGAATTGGTTTGTTGCATCCAAATTTTGTTTTGCCTGAAAATCTGAATTTAAACTTGGCGCGATATGACTTTTTCATTTATTCATTACAATAAGTGAAAATTTGTTTTACAAATTCATTTTATCCGAATTTTACTGTATTTACTAAAATGTCTACATTTGCTTCGCTAAGGCCTCCTTGCGGCATCCCCCTCATTTCACTGTAGTTGTTTGGATATTTCACACTGACAGTTGTCCTCAGTATGACACGTTTACTATACACACTTATTGCATAGAAACTTTTATTGAAAATACAGCCAAAGAAATTTTTCTGAAGGAATCTAAGTTGAAAATGTATATTTTATGGTTCACAATTTACATTCTCTCTATCTTTCTTCTGTGTGTGCGTTACTTCTATCCCTTGGTATTCCTCACTATGAAACATTAACAAACTGCTTTTTATTGAAATGCTCTCTGTGGTAGCTTGTCTCTAGCTAAGAGAGGACAAGGGAATTATATGGAAATGATGAATTTCGACTTTATATTTTTGGAAGGATAATTTTCAACTGTTTTAGTTTACCAGAGGTCTAGATTTTGCCCTTCTGTGTACTTGGCTAGTCATCATTTGTGCTTGCTCCATTAATCTTAGCTGAAACAAGGGAAATTTTTAGTGTGCTAATCATTAATGCACTATAATATTTAGCCAAAATCTGTTCAGTGACCTCAATTTATTTGTAGCAACAAAAAACTTTCTCAAATTTTTTGCCAATAAAACTAAGTAATTATTCAAAATTCTAATTTACTGTTCTTTCTAAAGTGTCCTATATCTCTTTCGAAAGGTTCTTGTTGTTTGTTAAAAGTAAAGCAAAATCATTATCAATAGTGTATAGCCATGCTGCTTTAGGTTCGACCCTGTCGAGTTGCTCCAATTTTGACTATAATCAGAACAATTCGTACAAGTTCTTTTGGACTAGTGGGATTTGAAAATCTTGGAGCTAATAAAAGCACCTTTGAAAATAATTTAAATGTACGTGAATCAATGTTTTTTTATAAAGGGAGATTACCACTACATGCTGCTATGCTGGCCAAAACACACCTGCAATAGGTGGGGATCTAGCTATGTTAGGGTTCTTGGGTGAATGTATAGCTAAGTATGATAATATTTGGAAGCATGGGAATTCAAACCCAAGACCTTGGTGCTACTAATCGATTTTCGTACCGTTGAACCATCAACTTCCAAGAGGTAGGGGGGGCTTTAGGGGTTATATTATCTAGGGACAGGGCAGATATCCTGACAAGCTAATGGTATATTTTGGAGTATTTTACTGTTTTGATTTTTATGGGATTCATATGAAGATTTTGATATCTCTGTATGAATTGAACTGTACAGTGGAATAATTACTGTAGTTGTAAAAACATCAAGAATGAATCAAATTGTAGACCTTATTGGAAGATTCATGTCAACAACTCTTGCAGATAAGATGGCAACTAAAGGAGCATCTCAACTTCAGCGAGTACATAAATGATACTGCAATTGGGGTGGAAGTAGTAAAGGAATGCGCAAATTAGTTGTTAGTTTTGCTGAGGTGTTGCCATGATAATTTGAAAGATTTTGCTCGTTTAGTTTGATTTCTGCTACAATAAATTATTTTTCAGTGTTTCAAGTAGAGTTCTTCTACGTTTCAATAGAGAGTACAAACTTACATTTTGCAGAGAACGTATGTTCATTGTGCAAATGAATATTTTTAGAGTGGTAGTTTTTCTTCATGAGGCAGTTCATTGCAAAATTTATGTGAAAGTAAGGCAAAATTAACACTCAATCATTCACGCCGAATATGATAGGTAAGGGGAATACACATTGATTGATCATGTCCATAAATGGAATGCAAAATAAAACTTTGATGATAACTAATATTTAGCTAATACCTCTACGGAAAGTAGAAATATATTTCTCATTAAGCTTGTCAATTTTGAAATAGTAACAGGTATTCCAAAGACCATGGGTGTGAAGAACAAAAGTGTTGGAACTATATTTATTAACTTATTTGAGCGGTTTTGTACAAGTACTGGTAAAAAGTAATAGAGATATTGCAAGCCAGTAACTAGTTGACTGCCTTCTAGACAAGAAGTTCAAGGTTTGGAAGGTGCCTATCATACTGTGGTAACAAAAATTGAGCTTCAGTTTCAAATACAATTTCAAAATAAGTTTATTTGCTCTGATACTTGTTTGGATTGCATTTTACTGTTGATGTTTATTGCCTTTGTAACATTAAAATATTACTTTGTTGCTTTGTATAGCTGTAATTGCCTTAGCTCTACAGTGGCAATTCCCTTGCAGCCCTCTGCATAATAACTTTTAGGTACAAATTGTTTGAACAACATAGATAAATTTCATTTCTATGCTGCCACATTGTTAGCACTCTTTAAATTATTGGCTCCGTTTTCCCAGTTTTTTTGATATAGGTCTACAAAGTATCCCCGTTTTGTTATCAAAGTAAAGATGTGGATTTTTCTTGAAGACCTGTAAAATATTATTTCCATCAACTTGTGCATTCAAATTTAGTCGTCTACAAAATTGTAATGCATAAAACTGCTTTGGGATTTGGTAATTTAATTTTATTTGAACAAATCAAAAAATCTTCTTGAGTTGTTTTCAACTACAGTACAGTGCTTCCTATAAATATTTATTAGCAGTTTGTTCCTATTTGTAAAGATCGTTTTTCATATTTGCACAATCATAAGAAGGTCAATGCCCTTTTTTTAATTGGTAGCTAGAACCTTTCAATAAACTGTTTTTTTTCAAATTATTAATTACTAAGCTTTTCAACAATGGTGCAGATTCTTAGTCGCTCGGTACTCAAGCAATTTTGAAAGCTTTACTTTTCTATTGACAGCCAATGTTTCATGGTCATTTCTTGAAAACTAATTTGCTTTTACTATCATTTACCTCTTGAAGTAACTAACTAGCTGCTTTATTACTATAGTATAATAAATTTTTAAGTAACTGTCAGGATATCTGCCCTGTCCCCAGATACTAGGATCCCTAAAGCCCCCTACCTCTTAGGAGTTGATGGTCCAATGGTACGAAAATCAATCAGTAGCACCAAGGTCTCGGGTTTAAATCCCGATGCTTCCAAGTATTATCATACTTAGCTATACATTCACCCAAGAATCCTAACAGCAACCTCAATCTGTTAGATGCTTGATGACTAGTCAAGCAATTCCGATTGTAAAAGCTAGAGCTTCTCAATGTTAAAAAGGAAAATGTGAACTTATTAGTTAAAATATTTGGAAACATGTTAGCTGACAAAATTTTAAGTTTTTGTCTCAATGCAAAGTTGCAAGCAAATGCAGCTGAATTAGAACATGAATAAGTGTAGTTAATGAAGTTGTAAACTTGATGTGCTTTAATACAACTTGTGTATACTTCTCACTTGATATGCTGCATCTTTTTTTCATTAACATTTTCTTTCTCCAAGTTAGAAACTATTGCAAGAAAAATTTACACTACCATAATGCCCTGTAATT
>JAULBW010009660.1:0-12838 GCA_032358265.1 Vaucheria bursata
AGCTTGGTTTCAGTTTGATTTCAGTTTCAGTTCTAAGATACTTTAGAGAACTGAACCCTATTCTTCATGCTACTATGATTTATGTGCTGCAAAAATTATCTCACTTTTAACAACTCATGTAAGCTAATATCAGATGCTATTTCAGTTTTCATATTATTTGTTGTGTTTGTGTTTTCCTAATAAATAGGCTCTTCATTGCTGAGAAGCTGTGCATGCCACTGACAAACTATGCAATAATTGCTAATATTTCTTTATCATGGATCTTGTAGTTTATTTTGGTCAGCATTAGTTTCCTCGAATAAAACATCACTGGCTACCATGTGTCATCATAGGATTGAGACAGGATACCACATAATGCAAAGTCAAATGCATCAGTTTCAAGAATAAAAGGCTTTGTTATATCAGCATGTACTAATATATCACCATTTACAAAAGCCTCATTCAACTGGATCATTGCACTTTGACTGTCTTCAAACCATGTGAACAGAAAGTTTTTCTTTAAAAGATGTAATGACGGTTGTGTTAGGAATTAACCGGTTAACGGTTAATCCTATAACTATGTTAGCTGCATCATTGTTTCTGTTCTCAGTTTAAGAATTCTGACTGCTGACATCATGTTCTCATTTTAGCCAATGGAATAGTGCCACAGCGCAATTACTACTGGTCCATCATATGATTGAATAATTGTCTGTCTAGCGTTGTTAGAGTTTACTTCTTGGAATGCAGTAATATATACTGTATGATTTATGTTTAAATGTCTGTTTGTATTACAGGTTGTTAGGACTACAACAATGCCTTAGATCCGCATGTTCCAGAATATTCTATACTTTATGTTCTGTTTCGTATATTCTGATGACTCTTCACCAAAGCAGCCAATCGGATATTGTTCTATTTTTATTTTTGTGACTCTTCATGAAAACAGCCATTGGGGATTTTGTTCCATTCTTACTTTGATGACCTTTCAAAGATTAGCCAATGGGAAATTATTCTGATGACTCTTCACTGACCAGCCAATGGGAATTTGTTTTTATTCTAGATGACTCTCCACAAATCAGCAAATAGGAATGAGGCTAGTCATCAAGTTCAAGCTGGTCATCAATTATTCTTTTACATATTTCATCTTCCTGTTTTCTTGTCATTAGTGAAATCACAAACACATACACATTCACATTTACACATAGGTCAACACACTTGCATTTCATTATTTCTCTTGTTTCCTCTATTGCTGTTATTCATCTTCCTTGTTCTAATCTTGTTTCTTTGATCCTTTTTCCTTTCTATTGCAAGTCTTAATAACAGTTTAATTGTTTCAGTATAACACAGAATAGACATTCTGTAAAAATTTTTGAATCCCAAAAAGGACTGCAGTTCCTTAATCTCTGTGAGTACTGGCCAATTGGAAATGCACTTTGTGTGATTGAGGTCCATTTTGAAACCTGCATCTGAAATAATATACCCCAGAAATTTCATTTGGTTAACTGAAAATTTGCATTTCTCCAGTTTTGCATGAAGCACATTGTCTTGCAATCGTTTCAGAATGTTTAAAACATGTGCCAAATATTTTTCCTGGGTCTCCGAGTATATTAGAATGTCATCTAAGTATGCAATGCAATATACATCCAGAATATTGTAAAAGATTTCTTTCATAAGAGCTTGAAACACAGCCAGAGCATTTGTCAAATCAAAAAGCATAACTGTTTACTTAAAGTGTCCAAAACAACACTTAAATGCCATTTTCCATTTGTCCCCATGCTTTATTCAAACTAAGTTGTATGCGCCGCAGAAATCAATTTTTGAAAATACACGTAGATTTGTAAACCACATAATTAGTTTGTGAATAAGGGGAAAAGGTGTCTGTTTTTGATGGTTACCTCATTAAGTCCCCTATAATTGATGACTGGATGTAGCTCCACTGACTTCTTCTTGACAACAAAGATGGGGGCTCCTGAGCGGGACTTTGAGGGGCAAATGTACCCTTTTTATATTTTTATCAATATATGTTTGAAGTACTTCTAGTTCTGGTAATAAAAGAGGGTATATTGGACCCCACAGAATTGTTTTATTTGGGAGTATTTCAGTGGCCATATCAAATCCTTGATGCTCAGGCAGTGATTTACTTTTGTATTTCAAAAAAGCTGCCATGTAATTAGGATACTGGATTGGTAACTTTGATGTAATGCCTTCAACATCAATATCCAGTTCAGTAACTTTTGTGGGGTTGTCAAAAGTTGGTTCAGTATAGAGAATATCTGAGCTTTGAGTATGTGTTGAGGCCATTAATTATTTGAGTGGTTGTTTGGAAGTAGTTTTTGAATCATTTTTGGAATCATAACTGTATTTGTCACTCTTTTTAAGTATGGCTTTGAGTGTATTAGCCATAGTTTTAACAATTCAAGTAGGTTTATCCTTCCGCTTAATGGTCAACTTTCTTCTATTAATGCTCGGATTGAATGTATATAACCAGTCTACCCCTAATATAATTGGACTGTGGGCATTGCAAATAATGTAGAATTTAAACTGGAAGGAATGAACATCATATAATAAGTGGAGTATGAGGTAATGGGAAATGGTACTGGATGACAGGATGCTTCGATTGATAACTTCTAATTGATGAGGAGTAGATAATTTGAATATAGTCTCTCCAAGGCTTTGTACAAACTTGTTGCTGAAAACACTGAGGTTGGACCTCAAATCAATCAAGGACTTGCACTCTAATAGGTCTAGGGCACCATTCCGATGATGAGCATTTTTAGAAAGAGGAGTCAAAAACAATTTTTCCACCACATGTAGCAACAAATATATACTCCTATTGGTTGTGTTATGCTTAGTGCTATACCGTAACATAGAATATAACTGGTCTCAAAATTTTGGGCCCGAGGTGGCACCAGCAAGCAGCCTTGTACCCATAATATGATGTATGTTAGAGAAATTCGGTAGACCTGTCCGCACCCCTAATTGTGGTGGGTCCTCAAATTTTTTTGGTTCTTGGGGGCATGAAGCGACAAAGTGTTTGTTGCTACCACAATAGTAACACAAGCAATTGTTTTCATGATGGTTCTTTTCTGTTACCGTTAGTGATCAGCAGGATTCAATACTACCCTCCCCGCTTGTGCTGCTATTTTTAGACTTGATTTCAGCT
The DNA here is from genome assembly GCA_032358265.1 of Vaucheria bursata. Lineage (NCBI taxonomy): Eukaryota > Xanthophyceae > Vaucheriales > Vaucheriaceae > Vaucheria > Vaucheria bursata. The sequence continues at coordinate 3,140 of JAULBW010009660.1, forward strand.
GATTTTTTTTTAATTTGGAAAGACAAATAGAAGAATCTTGGACTGATTTAGGCTTTGGAATAACTTTACTAGAAACAATGACCATCACATCAATACTGTCACCCACATTATTTTGTCAGTTAGGTCTTGTGATGGTTTGAGATGATTAAATACTCGGCCTGTGTCACTTTTTGTTATTTTGCTTGGACATGCAGTTGCCTAAGTGTACTGCTATTTTGCAGTAGTCTTCAATAGTTATGGGTCATTTGGCCTTCTAGATTTCATCTTTGAGTATACTGTTCAAGGCCTGATAAAAGAGACTAAAAAGCACAGTCTTGGACCACTTTAGCTCCAATGTCAACCTTTAAAATTCTGACACAAGAACAGTAGCAGAGCAATTTCTTTGATAGATCTTTAGGATATTACACTCCACATCTTGCAATCTATCTACATCTCCAAATGTTAGAAGAAAGAAATTGGCAAATTTGCCCACATCTTGTAGAATCTCATGATCAGCTTTAAAATATGATGTGATCCAATTGAAAGTTGCCCCCCAAAGAAATGAAATAGTGTATGCAAGCTTTGCTTTATTTAGAAACTGATACGGTTGTGCATTGGGCACGTTTTTGAGCTGTAATAGAAATTGTTGCACCTTCTTTCTATTGCCAGAAAAAATCTCTGGATCTGCTTTATGCGGTTTTCAAATTATTGCTGTAGTTCCTCAAGCATTTTGAGTTTCTAATGTAGCAATAATTTCTTTCTTCTCTCTTACAATGGTTTCAAATTGCAAGATTCAATTGTCTTAATGTAATGCAGTGTTCCATAACTCCATTAACTCTTCTGTAACACGCTCAACTGCACAAATATTGTGTCGTTACTCATGGTTCAGTTTTGTAACTAAATACCAAAACTTTTTGCAAACTATTAGAACTACGTCAAAACTGGTTAAGAAGTATTGCAAGAAACAGCAAGAAGAACAAGAAATAATAAATCAACATATTATCTCATCTCACAAGCATTGCAGAAAGTGACCTTCGCAATGCAAACATCATTTGATAATGACTGGCAAATGAAACCCAAGTCACTTGGTTGGTACCAAATCCTTGGCCAATAATAACTGAATCCGATCTGTAAATCTACAGTTCCTAATAGAAATGAACTGTTGAGTTCTAAAACGGATTCTGGATTAATTACGAATGTACAGAAAAAGTAGGTCTAAATTAAGATATAAATTAAGATGGATAAAGATGGATAAAGCAGGTAATGTGTCACAATCTAAAACAGGAATTAGAGCAGTAACACATGGAAATTTTTACAGAAACAATGGAGATAAACCAACAGCAATAGTAAAAAGGAGCAAGAGAAAAGAAACTGGACAAATATATATTAACCTGTGGATTTTCACTAATGGAAAGAATGCAAATGTGAAACATAAAAGAATTATTCATGACTAGTTCGGACTTGATAAATAGATTCATTTTCATTGATTAGTTTGTGGAATGTCATAAGTAAGAATAGGACACAAATTTCCATTGATTGATTTGTAGATCATGATTGTGTAATATGGAACATAGAGCATATAATGTAGAACAATGTAGAATGTGTGTATCTAAGAATGACTGTAGTCTAAACAGCAAGGTGTTTATGTAGCTCCTTGCCCACCCTTCAATAATGGTAGCATTCTTTCTTGCCTTTCCAGGAGCCTGGTCTTGTTCTGACCAATCAAAGCTTCCTTAAAAGATGCTTGATAGAGTTCATTCTAATCAAAGCGTTCATCTCAAGTACTTATTTTGTTTCTGTTTAAGCCACCTTCTCAGGCTCCTGTCTTTTAGGCATCTAGACCTGCTCTGACATAGTTTAATTACCTTCTTAAGCACTGTCTAAGTTGCTATCACAATCATACATTGCAATTTGTTTAATGGTTTTTGCTTGAAAACCAATTATCTGAGTACTATGCTGTTATTCGAGAGGGGTTTTAAAGAACCTGGTGTATTGCTTGTTTTTGCTACATATGTTTGCCAAATTTTTATCAGTTTCTTTTAACTTGAAGAAGTTACCTTTTTCTGGTCTGAACTATACATGCTCATCATCTCCATCATATTGTTTTTGTTCGTTATTTTTTATTATTGAACATAGCTCTTTCATCCAGTTTTATTTTATGCTACTGGTTCAAGCCTAGTTTTTCTGTTGTATGCCAGATTTTTAGGCAAGCATCTTTAGCGTTAAGTTTTCACTTAGTTATCTCTCTTTGTTGAATTTTTAACCAGCTCACTTTCAGGTTTACTTACAACAGTTTTTCATAAGGGTTTCCTCTGTGACTACACTCCGTTTTTTCCTATTCATGAACCATCCAGAGTACTCTTTGTGTTCAAAGTCCAGATCTTTTCTCCTATTTTGCTTTGTTATTGCGTCTAAACATGCAAACTCCCTCATCAGCCCATTAGCAGGAAAGTAAGAAATGCTAGAAATATGGAAACACCCTGTCACTGGAACCATTTGCATAACCTTTAACAAGTAGTATACTTTGCAACCTAGCTCTCTGCTTTATTTTTGTGATTGCATAAAACTCAAATGAAAAAGCATATTCAAGCAATTTATTGCAGTTCAAGACAGCGTATCTGAACTAACTGAGACATTAATTATTTTTTGTTGTATGACATGTATGAACTAAAATCCCTCATGTATAGGATACTCAAATTTATTTTTCTTTGCTTTGCTGCATTTAATTCAAGAATCTGATGGCATAAATTCCCACTATTTCACTATTTGACATTAATGGTCATGTAATGAAGGTCCCAAACTTACAAGGCATAATTGGATTCGGTGAACAAATTGGTCAGAAATAGTATGGCTGCATAGAATCTGCCAAACATTGATTTTCAACTTTCCTTCCAGAAACTATTCTGAAACTGACCTTTCAGCATTGATTTTGGTTGAAAAGGCATTGAAAGCTGGAACAGGTCAAGTTTTTGTGCCTTTCACATTATATGTATGCGGCTTAATTATGTTACATAATTAGTAGAATTTAGCGAGATAACTTTTGCCCCACAATTTTATTGGAAAGGTCGTTTTTTCTTGGACGCGTTGATGGAGAAATAGAATTTAAAATCAAATCGTAAACGTAAAAATGGCTGCACCAGCAACTCAACTTCGATGCAATGACATCGAGTTCATGACAGGAAATCCTCAACTTGGAATGTGTGCAGGCTTGTTGTCATATTTTCCAAACACTATTAGGTTGAAACCTGAAGAATAATAGCAATGCTGCAGTTTCATGTAGCTTATTTATCATCGGAGCTTTTTATTTGAGCAGGAATATTGATGATGAGGTGAATAGTGCTACGCCAAATCCATTTCAGAAATGTATTGGATGGACACTTCCCCAAGAAAGAGGAAGCCTTTTATGTATAAGCAGCATGCCGGCTCATATGGTTCCAACTAGCATGCTACATTTCTTTGCTCCTTTTCGTAAAAGAACACGTTGTGTTCGAATATTTAGGCATCGGTCAATCGCTGTTGGTGATAATGCAGCATATATAATAGTATTGCATATGATGGATCAGGTAAGTAGTAAAGTTTCCTATTCATGACAATATCAACTTGTGCGATTTTAATTTAGATTATTTATGAATATTGATTCAGAAATATTGTTTATAAGGCCTGCTTTTGAAATTCAACGTAAATAAAGATACTTCAATTGTAAAGGTCTAGTATATTTTAAACCAGTAAACGTAAATTAGATGTCAAAATTAAAGTTGGAGTTTTTAAAGTCTAGTTCATTTTCAAATTTGTGATAAACTCAAGCTATAATACAATAATTTAATTTTTCAAGCCATAAAATATATCTCTATGTATCATCACATTTAAATATAAATTGTTTTTAGTCTAAATATTGATTTTAATAAAAAATATATGGTTCTTCGTCTCTGCTTTAATTGCAGTTTAAAACGAATAAGGAAGACATTAATTGCTAATTTTTATCTTTTAGAAATAATGATAATAATGGCAGTATTGATTGTAATATTGAATGTTAATTTATTTACTTTTTTCTATTAGCATCATGTGGCTTTCAAAAAAAAGTCCTACTCCATTTTTTATAAACTTGATGTGATTTGACCTTTTTTGAAATTAATAATATTGCTACTTTTGAAGCTCTTAAATTTGATATCGTATTAGCTTATTATTTAAAAAAAGTGAACTTGTGGCTCATCACTAATATATTTTTCTTGACTCCAACAGTCCTTTACAAATATAGAAATTATTTCATGTGCATTTCAAACTTAATTCTGAAAAGATTATAATATTTTTTTTAATTAGCAAACAAGGTTTGATAGCTCAGTGGCTAGTTCTAACAAGTCATAATAAATTCAAATTGTTCCTTCATCAGTTATTATGTGGCAACAAATTAATAACTCTTACTTCATTTATTCCTAAAGACCCAAGTCTCGATTTTTAGGGCACTACATTACTTTTGTTGACGTCATCTGTCAAATCACTAAGAGAAAATGAATTTTGTGCATCTGCTGATGACCCTGATAGAGACAAAATTGCCAATTTATAAGTGCACATACTGTGCACTCCGATTATTTGTGGCTTTCACCATAAATTAAAATTTTCTCAGCCACTATTCACAATCCCATTTATTTACCCATTTTTCGTTTTTCAAAGGATTCTGCTGATAGTTTCTTCCATCAATATCACCATCAACCATTCTCTAGCATGGAATCTGCATTGTGTGATATTGTCTTTGTGTCTCATTTACAATTTGAATTAGAAAGCGACACAAGGAGTCTTTGCTGCTACAATGGAATTTGTCGTGGAAATGTTCCTGTGAGTCATGTTTCTCTATCATTAACTTACATATCATGTCATAAACAATGTAAAAATTGATTGTATTTACATTCATGCTTATATCCAGTTATCAGGTACTTGGGAAGAGGGTAAGGACATAGATGAATTATGTGTGATATGCATGGAACGAATGATAGATGGTGGTACCCTCACAACAGCCTGCAACCATACATTTCACCTTGACTGTATTGCTCGTCTTCAAGACAGTCCCTGTCCTGTATGCCGCTTCCATCATAATATTGATCAAGAAAATAGCACTTGCCAGGTTTTTTAAATATATAAATGATTGTATCATTTTTCAAATTAAGGATACCGCTAATTGATATGAGGCTTCCATCAATTTAAACACATTTTTGTATTTCAGGGATGTGGCAGCAGTGCAAATCTGTATGTATGCCTAATATGCGGTTATGTGGGCTGTGGAGGATATGAAAGAGATAGCCATATGTCGGCTCATCATATATCCACTCTTCATGCATATGCTTTAAATATTGAAACGCAACAGGAAAGTGCATATTTTTTTAGAATATGATGCATACATTTTCCTAGCATGGCTCTGTACTTTAGAACTCGATGTGTAGGAAGGTTACAGTTGTTATATGCTTGAAATGTAATGATTTTTCCATAGTATATATTAGTTTATATTTGTATTTTTACGTTATTTGAATGGTGTGAAAAGCCTCTAAACATATAAGGTAATAAATTTATAGATTGAATTCACACAGCTTTACACTAGGCAGTTTTTATTATATTGGACAGAACTTACATTTTTCCTCCAATTATTTAGGTTTGGGATTTTGCTGGGGGAGGATTTGTGCATAGACTTATTCATAACAAGGCAGATGGAAAACTTGTAGAAGTTGAAGATCCTCGATATATTTCGAATTCTGGAGAAAGACCACAGGTATGCAAGCATTCATTATGCTTGTGAAAAATGTCAATTAAAATTTGAGAATATCCTTTTTATTCACTATTCTTGGGTTCATTCATTGATATGGCAAAAGTTTTCTTTCTATCTTGTCAAGAATATGAGTCGATTGTGGTTATTCAATACTTTTATGTTAACTTTGTTATATGTTTTTGATTGCAGGCTCCTCTAGAATTGTCGGACGTGCAGGAGGAGCAATTCGTGCATGAAAAACTGGAGGGACTTGCTTTGCAGTATAACTCTTTACTGAAAACACAGATGGATCAGCAGAGAACTTTCTATGAGAAGCAAATCAGTAAACTTTTGGAAGACCAGGTACATTTCAACTCATTTGTTAACACTACTATTGTCGTGGCTAGTACTGGTGTATTTGGATTATGCAATGTGCATGTTAAGTATTATTTATATGGCAATACATGTATCCATTATAATTTTTCTTATACTGATGAAAGGAAAAGGATCCTGGACGTGCCACTAGTGGTGAAGAAGTAATTAGCGCATTGAGGCAGGAACGAAAGCATCTGCACAAAAAAGTTGCCAACTTTGAAGAACATCTGAAAAAAGTAATGATGATAATAATGTTATCTCACAAATGTTTGTATCAACTACATATCCTTTCATAAACTAGAATATTAATTTATTCTGTTTACCAGACTCTGAGATAAAGAACTGTATAGCTTAACTGATAAATCTATTTGTTGATTTAAAGTAATATACGATTCATTTTTGTGCTGAAAGTTTATCTTTAAGACTTGATGATTTGTACATAGATAACTGATGATATTAAGTTTCAAAGTGAGTTGTATGCATCACTTGAGGCGAATCAGCATCACTGGGAAGTACAGTTAAACGCTGCAAAATTGGAAGTACAGGACTCTACACAAGCTCGAGCTAAATGGGTACCCGAACTGGAAGCAAAAGTGAGTATGATATCATATCTACTAAATAGTAATGCACCCATATTTTAAGCCGTAAACATTCATAAAATATATATGTTGGAAAAAGAGGATAATTTTGAAGAGTTGAATGAATTCTTGATGCTACTTTTACTGTAGAATTTTCAGGATGAATATATATCTTTTCTCAAATTATTTGTACATCCAGCCGTATAATGGGTTAATGGCTTTGAATTTTTATCATTAATGATGAAAATAATATCCAATTTCAAAATTCTTGCTTCTTTAAAAAACGTTTACCTTCAATATATCTAAAATAGTATAGAAATTTTGTTTGGCTTACTTTAGGTTGCAGAGCTTATGCTGAAATTAGATGAATCAAATATTGTGGATACTACACTGGTGCCCACTTCTAATAGCAATGGTAAAAATGTCGATTCCTCGGATAATAAAATCATTGAAGCATGTGAAGAAAGAGCTCATACTGAGAAAAAATCTGAGCATATTTATGAGAAAAGACCAGTCAAGAATATATAAGATTGAAATAAAGTAGCAAGCAAAACCTAAATAAGGCTACAAATTTTTTAAATATATTATTTTATAAAGCATATTAAATCTGTAACATGTGTAGTATTACAGCGTGCAAAACAGATAAGTCACTGGCTGCTTGAATGGCCCAGCAAGATACTGGGGCAATACACTAGTAAACTACTGAAATATGAAAGAGGTGACATCCCTCTCGTGCGCTCCTCCCCTCTTTTCTTACAGGTATGTGCAAGACTGTACTGATATTTTTGCGTGAATCGTGAAGGCTACATGCTGTGTAAAGCCTTGTGCAGAAAGATGAAGTGAATGCCCAGGGCTGTGTTCATATTACGGTTCAACACAGGGTATGTACATTCGGTGTTGGGGTACCATTGTGCTGCATGGATTGCTTCACCGTCGTTCTCCAACTAAATCAGCTCCAGCTTCATGCGGCAGAAGCTATAACTGAGAATAGTGCTCCTGCACATCATACACTTTCTTGCCTCACTGCTGTAATGCCTCGCACATGCCCTTCGCCGGACCAGAGCTGTGACCCGACAAACAGGAAGAGATTGTCCCCGATCCGAATGTCACCACTGCTGATTGATCATTCTCTTGCGTCACCTTGCCATGTATTATGTGCTTGCAAATATCCTCTATTGCCTACTTCCGGCCGTGCTGTGCGAACAGTAATGTACACCATCCATCCCCCTTGTGCAGCAGCACATCCAATATACTCAATAAGTGCATAATGCGCTTATATATAACCTCCACAGACTAGGTCTCGATGGTCGACAACTACAGCTTTGCCTGCATCTCCGCAGACTCAAGTTGCAACAGCCACTTTCACAATGCCTTGGTAATGCTAATCTTCTTGCAGTATTCTCCATTGCTGCAGCAAGAAAATGCGGCACTGCAGTCCTCGTCAGAGGCATACACATCCCCACATCCCTCCTACCCAAGGTCCACTACCCTCTTTCTGCAAAGTTATGGCCCCTGAGCGATGGGAAAGGACTCCTTTGCCATCCACTTCCAGTTTATGCCAATCTCACCTTGTAACCATCACTCAGCATTATGTACTTACAGTCAAGCTGCTTGTTACGCCTCTCCACCTTGGTAAGCTTGAAATGCTCCTCCAAGTGTGCATGCTTTTGCTTGAGGAAGAGAGCAAGAGAAATTGGTTTGCTCCTTACACTTAATTTTGCAACATGCCCCAGCAGACCATGCAGGACATCAATATCAACTGCCATGCACTTTGCATCTAAGCTGCAGAGGAGAAGAATGCTGAATGCGCATGGCTTGATTGCCTTCAAAAACTGCTGCAGGTCATACAACCAGACAAAATACTCTCACTAACATGTCTGAACACACTTCACTGGTTGGAGTCCTTTGATGTGAAATGGCTAGTAAGTGTAAGATGCAAATGAACGTGCAATGTACATGGACATGGCTTGACATAAAACAACAGTGCACTGCCATTGGAGCAAAGCCCACACTTGGCCTATCTCAGATGAGTTGATCAAATATGACATGCATCGCATGAAGTGAATATGCACCTTGTCCTGGTTTGGCATTCTGAATTGCTGCTTTAGCTTGCTGAAAAAGATGTTGATTGCCTTTGTGTCAGGAGCTGAAAAACCAAAAGTGTTGACGGAGAAAGGCCAGAACTAACCAGGCAAAAATATGCACAAAACAAGGACAAAATTTTCAATCTTCACAATGAATTCAAGCACATAATGAGAAGAGCTAACAGGGAAAACGTAATGTTAATTGTTGTTGTTTCTGCCACTGAAGCAGAAACAACATGATACAAAATATACTGCACGCATTAAGTTGAATTATGCAACATCTGGACAACTAGTAATACTACTAACAATGTAGTACTAATTATGAATATTTACTATGAAAATAAAACATACAATGAATTTGTCCCAGTACTGGGAGAGTTGGGAACTGTCACTTGATTCCAACCCATGGGACTACATTTGCTTAAGTCCGAACACTTTGTCACCCTGCAGTTGATATTAAGGACCACATAGCTACTGCATACTATCATGTAGTCTTTGCTGGTGTAGTTTAAGATCTGACTGACAAAGGCACAGTCAAACTGTATCATGCTAAGCTGAGGATAATGCTTTGTACATAATGATGAATTTACCAAACTCTGCAAAAGCTCTGGAACTCCTGGAAATGGCCAAGGTGGCTAGTGCAAGACAGAAGAATGCCTGGTCTACCTTTAATGCGACTCTGCCAGCATGCAGGGTACAGGATGTGCAGGTTCAAGGAATGGCTCACCTCCACCAAAATCTGCATGATACTTGCAATACTCATATCAATTTTTATCGTCCACTCCCCGTAGTGCAGAGTATGGAAAGCTTCATCTTCACCATCTTCTGGTTGTATTAGGATTCTTGGGTGAATGTATAGCTATGGTAATATTTGGAAGCATCGGGATTTGAACCCAAGACCTTGGTGCTACTAATCGATTTTCGTACCGTTGAACCATCAACTCCCAAGAGG
>JAULBW010009671.1:0-12835 GCA_032358265.1 Vaucheria bursata
CTTCAAGCGTTCAAAAACGATTCACAGGACCAACTGTTACGAATTGTAATATTTATCACAATTCAAAATCGTAGATTTGTTCTGAAGAGCGTACTAGTGACTCAGTACAAAGTACCATCAAGTGAAGTTGTTAAGATTTTTACAATTACTGTTATTAATCTTGTTCCAGACAGTGATCTGTTTATATTTTACTCTTAATTCAAATTCTTGTCAATAACTCTGCAGTTCCAAATCTACAGTTCATCTCCGATATTTCATATTTCTGCACTTGATTCTGGAAGGTCCTCCCTCGAATAGAAAATTCTGAATCTTCTTTGTCTTATCTTAAGACATAGTTTCATCAATTCACTCAAATTCAAAAGGTCTTTTTGGATTGTAATTAAGTCTATAGAACTACTAAACATCAATTTTACTCTTTTTGTTTTAATCACCACTTCTCAACTTTTCTTTTATCCTTGTGGAATGCTGTTTCTGTAGCATTGTGTCTTTGGCATGGTTTAGTAATCAGTTACCTTTCTATTGCATAATAATGTACTTATTACTTTTCTTTACCATTATATTGCTTTTTAGCATTGTGATCATAGAATGGCACCGTTATTTTTTCCCTTCCTTTTTCCTAATAGTTGTTTTATTTTAATCTTTTCTTGATAAACCATAAATTTTTCAGTTTTAACTATTCATCATCTCAATCAATGATGCAAGATCATGCATGGGCAAAAGTGTAAAATTCATGGCTGCAATAATATTATTGGCAAATAATAAATTATAAATACTTATCAGAATGATATCATGTCTCCTTGATGTTTGATGCAACTCCCGAAAGCCAGTAAACCAACTCTCCTCATAACTCAACAATGGTTGGGGTAATCAAAGACAAAATTGTCCATACCGCCATCAATATATCTAACATCAGAAATTTTATATAGTGCTTTCTTTAACATTATCATACTTTTTGCTCTAAAAGTAAGTTGAATATATCCTTTGCGACAGTTTTGACCTGCAAATTGCACAATGATTCATTATATAATTTGTATTGAAAAACTGGATGATTTGACCTGTACTATTGAATAGAGTGATGACTCGACTTTATATTTTAATATTACGCTTCAATACATCTTTTTCCCTAGCCTTTGCTTTCTCATGAACTTTGCTTATAGTTCTGCACATATTTCATTTATTGATTATTGTATCAATTATTTCGATATGCGGATAGTATGATCAGTGAGTGTGCCAGTATAATACCAATGTACCAAGAGCATATTAATCGGTGCAAAATGACTATTAAAAAAAGCTAGTGCCACATCAGCAAATTTAAAAAATTTATGTATGTACTTCAGATTTACAACTATCTGAACTTTTGTTCCAACATAACATGCATATGCTTTATTGAATAATAATTAAATATTTTTCAATATTATTATTTTGTATATGCCTGAGCTTCTTCCTGTAACTCCATTCTGACTTTCTGGATGATAAGTGCTGCATCATAACCAAGGGCATTTTCATAATCCGCAAGTTTATTCGATACTGCATCCAGAGCTTCCATCACAAAAATCGCTTGTTGCGCATCTAAAACTTTTATACGTTGACCCTAAAAAACAAAAAAATGTAATTTAAACAAAGAATATGGATATGTCGCAAATATTTTGCTTCTACTGCATACGTTTAGAACAAAAAAGGCTTCTTTTAAACAAAACAACATTTCCCAAATTTTACTTTCGCAATGAATTTAGTGGTTGATAGTGCCCAGGGATAGACTGAGAGAGAAAAAAGGAAAGACAGAGTAATATTGCTCAATATAACAGCTTCACAAGAATATGTGATTGCAAGAACTTGTACATGCATACTGATGTACTTGCTTATTTACATTAGTACTATTTTTGTCAATTAGTCAACAAAAAAATGAACGAACTATAACTTTGAAGTTAAATTTGAGCGCAAAAAAAGTATTTTAAATATTTGAAAATGACTTCAAACCACACTGAAGTAAAATCCTTTTTTATGTTGCGATAGCACGAGAAAAATATAATTAAATATTGGGAATTTGAGTCTCTTAGCACACAAATATTTGAATGCAAGCGGTATAAGTCGTGTTTCAAATAGTGATATTTATTGTGCAGTCACAATGATATATATATATATATAAATTATCTAAAGATATAAAATCAAAATGTGTGGTTGAATTTACCCAAAGATAGATGGTTTAAGCCTCATGATTGTACAATCAAAATAGATTTGATTACTTGAGCTTTAGAGGTGATATTTCAGTATAATTATACATAACGTACCGTAGAATTGTTTATTTTTTCTGGCCAGTACGATACGATTTGATCGAGCAATTCCAAGCTATCCCGGGCAAAATTTTTTGCCTGCTCTTTACTTACTGAAGGCGCATAAAGTCTTCCATCATTTAAAGACTCTTCAAGCTTATAGTTTTTTATTAATCCTTTCACGATTATTTTCAAATCGCCGTATTCGCCGTTTGAAATGGAATCTTGAAGTTGCTTACATGACTGCCGAACCCGCTCAATCGAATTAATACAGTCCTATGTACAAATTTATAGTAATTATAAGAAATTTGTTCTGTTGTTGTGAATGCATAATCGAATTTCAGAAGTTCTGGTTAGTTGTGCTACTCTTAGGTCGGAAACTTCGTTTATCCAGGACCTATTTAGAATGGGCAAATGTACTTTGCATATCTCGACATCTTTCTAAGTTGAAAGATTTAGCACTTAACACTGAACTGTTCAACTGGGGAGGTTTTACTACATGATCAATATTTTTGAAGTGTAAAAAGTTGATTGCTATAAAATATAATTGCCATCAATATAGATAACACTATTATTCAAATTTTATGTCAAAATCATATTTAATAAGTAGAAGTGTAAAAAAATTAAAATATGGCATTAATGTGTCCTTTTTAATGTTTAAGCGCGCAATTTAAAATTTATTGATGATATTGTAATACTAGATTCTATTTCAACACTATTTAAAAAACTTTCAAGGAATTTCTGAAAATAAGGCTAGGATGCAAGAAAAGCCATTAGACATATCTTTCATTTGTATCTGCAACTACCTTTAGAGATCGATTTGAAGCCGTTGTTGCCGCTTGAATGGGTTCAACTATTGAGCTCAAAACAGTCGTTATAATAATATTATTTGCAATTTCTTTGAATATTGTACGCCTTGGCTTACTATCACAGGATTTTGGAAAGGATGGATAATCAGGAGAGCAAACTTCCTGAGGAGTGCGATGACAGTGTCTTGCGATTTTGGAACTAGGTCTATAAGTTGATAAAAGTGCATATGAATCAAATTGAGTTAGTGCGATCAAAATCAGCGTCAGACTAAGGTTGATCATGTTCAAATTCTTCACCGAACTCTATGATATCTGATAGCTGATTCATGATATTATTTACTTGAGTGTCTCATCAGAATTCATGTTCTTCCATGATTATCAGCTAAATGCAACGTCATCTGAGCAAATAAAGATATCTACGTTTATAATCGATTAAATGTCATATTACTTTAACTCAGGATATACCATTCATAATGATTTTGTAAATGACAATTGCTTGTAGATTCGCAAATTTATTAAAATGAATCATTAGCGATGAGTAAACACATAGCTCGTGAGCTTTTTACGCTACGTGCAGCTCGTCGAATTGCATGGGCTACTGTTGCAAGCGTCCCGATTTTTGCTTATGGGTATATCTTTTATTATAGATCTGATCCAGCAAGTGAAGATCTAAAAAATGTACAGTCGAGTATCAGCAGGTGCGACTCATATATTTTTGTAGAATATTTTCCATCAAAACTCAATCAATCTAATTTTTCAATATATTAATCTTTTACGACACTGAAAAATTTCCAGCTGAGAAACATATTATTTTTGAAGTATTCTCATGAAAACGTAACAACGACCACTATTTGCGAAATTTTCGAGAATGCTAATGAACATAATCGTGTAGTCAATTTTTCTGTTCAGTAGTGCATTGTTTTCATAAGCTTATATTGAAGAGATTTGGTGTACTTTTGGTATAATGCAATGAAATCATTGCTCTACATTTCTCGAAATTTTGAATTGTTTTCTCTAGCAAATTATGTATGGAATTGATAATATTGTTAAAATTTACGGAAACACAAAAACCTACACAAGCGACATTCCCATGAACCGGACACTTGAAAGAAATTCTTGTAATTTCAAATAAATCCCATCGAAAAATTAATTCATTTGTACTTATCCTTTATAATTTTGTTGACTATGAAAATTAATTTTTGCCGTCCCTAGAAAAATTATCATTTCTATGCAATTACAAAAAAAACATATATTTTTAGGCATTTTCTGGCATATTCATCTGGAATTCAATTTTTCTTCTTTTAACAACATAGGAAATTAAAGTCTGATATCTGTTTATCAGAGCATGCAGACAGCAAAGACTCCCCACTTTTGACCGCCGCGCAGTTCATGACCATTGGTTCTGTGAGCATATTAAGCAGAATATTTTTGTATGGACTGAATGACTTCAACGTTAAACATGATGCGAACTACCAACGTCTCATTCGATCTGTAAAATACAGGTTTCTCTATTGATTATATATAGATTTTTTTAAAGTTGATAGTTCCAAAAATAATTTTAATGATGAATATCTGTATTTAGAATGATTGTGTGGTTGGGCAATGCTCGACTTTACTTACCCTATCAAAAAATTTTCTTTTTTTCTAAAAAATTTTACTACCCAAATTGTTAAAATAAAATCCTATGCATTATCACCAGGAAAAAAGACTTCTTCAGTTCAATATTATCATTTATTTGCATTATTTATTCATTTGTAATCCTTGCTTACTTCATCTCCCCATTTTTCTCGAAGGGTAATTGTAATTTGCTTATACTCTAAATAGGATTAATGATTTTGCAGGACTTGTTTACAAGGAGACAATTCCTTTAGAAAATAAAGATATGATCTTCCTCCGAATATAGCATCATCGAGTTTTTCAAATAGTTTTATGTATCACATCTTATTTCAAATTTAATACTGCATAATATGTATATATTTAAGCTACTTTTTATTGTCATAGAGCTATATTCGATTTTTTTAAATACATCCATTGTGCTATTTTCGAATAAGATTCGAAATCAGCATCATGTCGTTAAAATATTCAGGAAGAAGAAAGTAGTGGTTTAATCAAATTTATTTAGTAAAGACTTCCATTTATAGCATCCATTGACCAAAATTCTTCAAAAATTTGATGAATGCAAGTTTTAAACACACAAAATTTAAAAAAGCTACCGTTCTTTTTTACTTTTAACTTCAGTTTTGGTTCATTGCTATCGACCTAAACTGATCTGATTTGCATTTTTCAAATATTAATATTTGTTTGCATGAAAAAATTTTTGGTTTAGGCCAGCAGGGAAGCCGCTCTTGACTGTTAGTAATCATAATTGCACTCTTGATGACCCCACACTTTTTGGAACATTTGTACCTTTGAGCGTTGCCCTTACTCCAAGTCAAATGAGATGGACAATATGCTCTGAGGAATTATGCTTTATGAATGCATTTACAAGGTGAAAATTCACTATGATGCATATATGACAGCTTTACAAATTTTATCATTATTTAAAAAATCTCTAATTATAGAAATATAATAATATGCGTTTTTTGTATTTTTAGCATTATTTCATCTTTTTACGTGCTTTTTATATTCTACCAATTGATCGTTGTAGCTTTCATAATATATATGTATAAATATGTATTTTCAAGTTGAATTTGTGCACATAGATTAAAAAAATTCTTCTACATTCGCCAATGATACATTGATTTTTTTGGTAGGCAGTAAACCTTTGAATGTAAAGAATGATTTCAATGGTATCCCAAAATTTGTTATTTATTTGAAAATCTGAAGCTTGGCACCATATGACTTTCCATTTATTCGTTATAAGTGAAAAATTGTTTACAAGTTCGTTATATCCAAAGTTTACTGTTTTTTTTTCATTAATTTCGGTAAATGTGCTGAATAGGCCATCAGATCAGAAAAGGATTTTAAAGGCAAGGATTACAGTACAAGTAAAATTGGTTGGATGAAACTATTACTTGGTGACTTTTTAACTCATATAACAAGCTCATTTTTAAAAGGTTGAATTCCATGATAATTTTGGGAAGGTCAATAGATTTAAAATACTCTAGTGACCTATTTTACACTTCCCAGCAGAATACCATTGCTTGATGGTCATATTTTTGATACACAGACCAATCATTTGGTGGAGTTCTTAATTTTGAATCTTGGCACTAATTGAGTATATTCGGTGGACTGTAGACCTCAATTTAAGAAATCAGTACCTCTAATTGGATAGAATTTTTTTGCAGCATTGAAAGTTATGCTGCTTGCGCCTTTATCAATCTTAAGTTGAAGTTGTTTATTGTATTTTTTGCTATTAATGTTTCTCTTTCTTCTCTTCTCTGTGCGTTCTATCTTTGAGATTAATCATCGAAGGAAACTTTAACATACCTTTGTGATCTGTACTTGAAAACATTATTATGTTTTTTATTTGGAATACCTATATTTTTTCATCAATAAAGCTAATTTTTTCAATGTTTTAGTACTTTTTTCGGTTCGGGTAAGGTGATGCCGATACAACGCGGAGGTGGAATCGACCAATTACATTTGCATAAATTTGCACGTCGTTTGGCCGCAGGTATGCATTTATTATTATACTTAAGGGGTTAATGTATTGCGATCACGGTATGAAATCATGTAACGGAGCAGTTTTGACTCAGAACAATTCATAGTACAGTTCTAGCAATGTTACAGTTCCATTCAAGAACAGCTCATACGATACTATTGTATCAGTTGATATTTGTGTATATGGATAGAAGGTCGAGATATATATATGGAGGCCCGATCAGGGACCCCAGTAGGTGCTTTTTAGTGTGCTGTGAAACTTTCTAAGTCGGACACCTTGTATCTTCGGATATCTCTTAGTAAACTGCGCAGTTGACAAGAGAACAAGCAATGTTTGCATTTTATTTACCTTTCATTGATGGACACCTTGTTTTGTTATAGTAGACATTGGACGCTTATTTCATAGCCACGAATAATTTTCTTAAGAAAAACCTTAATAAATGGACAGTAAAGTACTGAAGTAAAATATCCTTATAAATGGTGAAATACGCTAATAGAATGAAGATTAAATTACTCTTGATTTTGATGATTTTTTAATGAGATTGTTTTTAACTGCTCTGTGATGTGATCTCTAACGATTCTGATATTTAAAAACAATTGATTTAAAAAAATCAAATTATATGTCAATGCTCTTGACACAACTTATTCAATTTTCTTTAATGTAAGGGTCATGGTGCCATGTGTTTCCGGAAGGACGGACAGTTCAAACGGGTCACGTCGGAGGAAGAATTGGTAAAAATGAATCACAGATAGGATCACTAAAATGGGGAGTAGGAAAACTGGTATGTTTAGTATATATTATTTCTACCTACCACTAAATTTTTACTGCACTACTTTTCTGACTTTGAAATTTCTCTTTCAGCTTATAAATATGATTTCTTTGGGGGGATATAACGAGTTTCTTGCATTTTTTCTATAACTTTGAATAAATTTTTTGTATTGATGTATAAATTTGTCCGGATATTGTCTATAAAAAACCATAAATGTTTTACCTTTAATGAAATATGGAATTTAAATTTAAATTTTACAAAGTGAGTACCACCATACGAGCATGGGCTGGCTTATCATTGTTTAATACAGAAAACCAACACTTTGCAAATCTCATCCAGCACTTTTATTCATATTTTCTGATTCTTTTGTGGCAATTTATCAATGTCATACAAAATTGTTAAAAGAAAACTTGCAATATCAATAGCGTCCAAATCTGGCAAGTAGAAGTAGAAAATCTATAAGTCTTCAAAATAACTAGTAGCAGTGAGATCCGGGATTCAAACCCAACCTAGGTCATATGAAAATTATTTTCTGAATCTTATTTTTTTCAACCTCATTTAATTGTTTTAAAATTGCAATGCAATACCAATAATTTTAGGTGAGGATTTGTATGGATTTTAATTTTCCTAATATGCGCAGCTGCCAAGAAACTCATGCAAGATTTTTCATATGTACCAGAAAAAATATGTTTTAGTACAAGAAAATATAAAAGCAATAGAATAACATAATTATGTTTTTCATATTAGATAGCACATGCACCAGTTCTACCGGAAATTATTCCTTTTTATCACACTGGAATGCAAAATGTAGTCCCAGAAAATCCATATACCCGTGATATTCTATCTCCGATTCCTAGCAGAGGTCATGTAAGCTTTTCATAACCTTATATAAAGTAATTTCATAATTAATACCTCTCGTTCGGTCCTGACTGACTCTTCAAACTTGTTCTGAATTTCAATTTAATCATATGGTTCTACTCCAAATAGCATTATAAGTTTTTTTTCGGGATTTTTTCCTTCTGCCCTAAAACAGTACATTTCGAATATAACGAATTTGTTTTATTAAGAAAGTTTTGCTTATAATAAATAATTGAAATACTCGTACAGTCTATGGTGAGCTTAAGATTTCCTGATGCAATAAAGTTTGGCTGTAATGAATGAATCCTAATGTTACTGAAATAATAAAATAAGCCCTAGTGCAACCCATGTAGTTGTACCTTTAAAAAATAACAAGCACAATGATATAAAATCAGTCTGCTTTCACCGAATGTAGCAATTGGGCTTCTATTCTAACTAAATTGAATTATCCATATGGAAATATTTCGAGGGGACCTACGTATCATGATGAATAATTTTTTGTGGGAATTCATTTTTTTCAATACTTTTTTAGGTCAAGTACATATACAATAAGCAGAATTCAATGCACCCCATTTGAAATATATCCACAATATCATGTTAAACGATTGCACAGGAAGTTTCTATGGTCATCTAGAATTCTATTCTTATTCAGTTGCCTGAATGCGTTTTAGACTTTTGCACTCTTCTTTTCAGGATGTAATCCTTATTTAATTATAAAAAGTATCATGCACATTCATAAAATTATCCTGATTCAAGCATACTTTTTCAGAATTATTTTTCTGAATTATATTCTGCAGAACATTACATTTAGGGTAGGTGCACCTATATTTATGGACGACTTGATTGATGATTTTGAAAAAAAGAATGGGAAATTGAAAAAAGTATCACCCAGTATAGATTCTGACTCTCCTGATTATAGCTGGAACTCAACTCCGCAAGGTATGAAAGTATTAACGCAGATAACTTTAGATGGGAAGAATCTGTTGGAACCACCAAATTAATTTATTGTAACTGAAAATCTGAGCTGAACTTGGAACAGGATGACTTTTTTGCTTCTGGTGAAAATTTTTTATTTTAAAAAGTTCTTTTATCGATATATTTGATGATCATATTAGTTTGTATCCGCAATATACTTCTCTTCAATAATGATTGCGAAGTTTGAGCAAAAAGAAGCAATTATGGATGTGGGATATGTTAGTGTACGTGTATACCATTGGCATTTCCAAGTATAGAAAGTCCTCTTTCGAGTAAAATTGTGATGAGAAATTTTGGAGACTTTTATGCGATGAAAATAATTCGATTGGTAAAAAAATGACAAAGTTAGGCTTGAAGTAGATATTTGTCCCTCTGAAGTTGAAGTATATCATATTGAAGTTGAAGTATATCATATTGAAGTTGAAGTTCATCTGACGTATTCACGTACATGCACTATTTACTTCAATTGGTGTCAGCGATATGGATAAATTCAAAAATGAATCGCAATCTTCAAACTATCCAATAATACCTTTCGTGTTAGACTATCGCTAGTCATACTTGATAGTATTTGTGTACATTAATGCAAACTTATGAAGTATACTACCCAGTATACTAGCTATTATTTGAATATGCAATTAAAGATTAAGTGCCTAAAACAATTCTACAATGAAGTATAATTTACATTTTAATCTAATATATCACTCTATCTTTCCTTATCTGCTGTCTCAGTATTTCTGTGCAATTTTTAAATATAATTTTAACAAATGGATTGCATCAAATTTTTTTCAGAACGAGAGCTATACTCTTCAATAACAAGAAGAATTCAAGTTGCACTTGAAGATTTAGAGGCGCAAGCAAAGGCAGAATTAAGGAATAATTACCCTGAAAAGCCAGATGTAGTGATCAGTGGAGAATGGGAGAAAAAGATTTTATCATAATTAAATAATTTTAAATGATTTTTACTGTTGCTTTTTTCACGCTTTTTCCTTCGACTTTATGTGTTCAAACTGTTTATTGCTACTGATCTGTTCATTAGTTACTTGAATATTGATTTGTCTGATTGCGAATCGTGGAGTGATGGAGATTTCACAATAAAAGTAATATTTAGTATTTTGTTCCGCATTAACTTCATTGTTCTCAATAATGGTAGAAATTATATTTAAATTTTGCTTACATTTTTCAGCGGTGTGATTTGTGTTGAGCTTTTTTTAATACTTCGACCACCAGGATATGCTGGAATTATTCTATTCTTTGTAGCAAGCTATATTGAAGCTGGAATATAATCTATACTGTTTTCCGACAAACACTGTCACAATATTAAGCCACCTGGCTCTTACATCACCGAATACAATTATCTTTTATTGCATTAAGCAATTCAAAATTGTTATTATAGAAGCCAAGAAACTGCATTAAATGGGCACTGATTAAAGTACCCTGCAAGGGTTAATGTATCCATTTGGTACTGTTAGAGGCAAAAAACTAAATCATGATGATTTTTAAGTAGTTATGGTAATGATATTATGGCAATGCATAATGAGTACAGCATCATTGGATTTCACAAAAGTGGGCTAGTTGCCCAAGCACCCATAGATTGAGACAGTCACGTACAGGTAGTGGTACTGGTAGCTTACATAATTGTAACCGTTACATGTTGGAGGAACATTGTCAGATAGATGAATATAGTAAAATATCTTAAAGGAATTTTAACGTGTAAGTTGACCTCATGTTTAAAAACTGTATAAACTTCTAGGATTGATAATAAAGTTTGGATACATGAATTGTCATTGAAGCAAGGCAAATTTGGAATTCTTATATGAAGAACAAATGAATAAAAAAGTATATGTATATTTTAAGATTTATATATGCCAACATTAAAAATATATTATAATATTGAACAGAAATGTCAACAAATATAATATATGATGTAGAAATCTTTCTTAAGTGGACTGAAAAGAATATTACCAAAGTAATCCATGTGAATTCATGCTACAGAAAAAGTTGTAACACCTTTTTTGTAGCCAATTTGAGACTTTTAAGTCAACAATGACGAACTATAAAAAAATTAAAATGCAGATAATATATTGCCAATTATTATGAAATCATTCTCAAAGAAATGCTCAGTTGCAAGCGTATTTAAGAATTTGTGAATGGACAATTTTTTTGGTTTTAAAAAATTTATTTATCCTACATGTAGCTTGTAGTGTGGTCCTTTACAACATGTTAGGACTCAAAATTGCTACCAAATGTACATGGATTTCACTATGAGACCTGTGTTCAAGATTACTAGAGTTAAAGACTGTAATTACATGATCCTAAAAAAAGAGAGTTTTCAAACTTTTTGTTACCTTTAAAGGTGTTATACGCGAACCAAGCATTAAATCTGGATTCATCCGCAGAATATCTACTCAAAAATACCAGTTGAACATGGAAGATTAAGAAAAGATAACTAATGAACTGCAACTTTTTATTTTGAAGTAATGCAAATATAATATGTTTTTGACTAGTGGATTCGGCTTATAGTGACTTTGAGTTTTGCTCTGTTGATGGCGATAGCACATGTTGCTTTTATGTGGGGGAGGCAAATCTGGTATTTATCAACCTGACAGCATTCATATAAATTGTTCCCATCATTTAGAACTTTTTTGTTCTTTTGCAATCAGCAGTAAAGTATAGGCAATACATTGATTTTGATGTGAGAAGAGATCTTTTCTTAAATACTGTGCAAATCAGAACATATTGAAAAAATTATGAAATAGTCGTAATACGTGGTTAATATTTCATGTGCATCTCCTTAACAACTCTAACATGTACAAAACACCCAATAGTCTGTTTATTGTTTCTTAAAAAATCCAAGGATACGCAGCAGGCTATTTCATCTGAGACTCTCATAATCAGTAGGTAGAGTGCTAGCAATTAAACACTGTATTCCTGCAGTTTTAGAGAGATATTCGTGGGGGGAAGGTTGCCTCAGGGGACATGTTGTCATCTATTCACATATTCATTGATAGGGTTAATACAAAGGGAGCTTCGGGTAAAAATTTAAACTTCGACAAATTTTCACTTGAAACAAACAAATTAAACAGTCATATTGTGCAAGTTCAGCTTCAGATTTTCGGATTTAGCAAATTTCGAATCTAATGCATTAATTTGGTGGTCCCGAAAGATTCCTTTCATCCGAAATTTACTGTTCTTAAAAATTTGGGTCCTTCCGCTATTGAATACATTTTTTTAATACCATTCTACACTTATGTTTTTTAGAAATTTTTAAGATTGCAAGTTGATATCATATAAATCGATGGTCTACTTAATCGGATGGATTCGATTACTCTATAGCTACTCTCCACCGACAATCTTATGGTGTACATTGATATCTACAATCCGTACATTCAGTTAATTGATAGTTTTGTATGTAACCAACAGTATTAGTTCATTAAGTATTAACTGCAGTTAGATTTTCAATTTTTACACATTCGTACTAATCGAGTATAATTTTTTGAACTTGCCACACAGTGACATAATTTGATGGTGCTTTTTATTCATAAAAATGTTT
>JAULBW010009682.1:0-12829 GCA_032358265.1 Vaucheria bursata
ATGCCTGCATAATGTTACTTTCATTCTGTAATCTTTGCATCTATTTTGTTGCAAACTTGTCTTGTGCATTCATAACACTAGTTCAATCTACAATTTATATTTTCAATAACAGTTTTAAATCAATAGTTTGTCCTCAGTTTTTTATGCTTATTTATGATTGCCAAAATTATGGAACTGTTATAAATGTGTTTTCAAGTAAGATTCTAAACTGTGGGAAAGAGTACATTTACAGAAACATAAATTGTATTGCTAGAAATGATCCTACTGCACAGCAAGATGCAAATCCTAATCTTAGTCTGTCACCAAAGTGCAGCAATGACTTACGATAAAACTTAGAATTTGAATATGTATAACAATCACTTGCCATAAACTAAGAATTCTATAGCTATAAAGTAGAATTAGCCACTTAAGGAGTTAATTACTAACAGGAACATCATTTGTCCTACATAAGGTTCCCATGTTTTTAGAAAGACATTTCAGCAGTTAACCTAGTTTGAAGGGGTGGTTGAGATGTAATTGCATTAATGCAATTACAGAACTTTGACCGTGTTTCATATATTTTCTTATTCTCGTTTTTACCCATCTCTGTGGATATACCAAACTAAATTCAAATTGCTTTCTGGCATATAAGTGTGAAGTCATATAATTTATACATGCTAGTATCATGTCATTTTTATCCTTCTTACCTTTTCTCCTGACATTAATGGCATCATGTATGACAGATACATATCAGCCCAAAGTTATAAGGTGATCAACATAGGCAGCTATTATTATCTGGTTATCTGAAATATGGTTAGATTAATTTCTTGCATCAGCACTGCTGGCAATGATCACCAATAGTAACTGCCACCTTTTCCTAAATATAGATATATATATATTTTTAAAACAAATCTCGTGAAATTTGGGAATTGAGCGCACAGGCATCTTGTTGAGAGGTATAAACTAGTTTTATCCTCAAGTATATTTCAGAAAAGGCAAAGTCCTCATTACTTTTTTATTTTATCATTTATGGGTGAGAATATATTTTTCAAAATACTTTATCACGAACATAACTGCATCAGATTATATACGTTTAGTTGAATTGTGGCGTGTTGAATTATACGAAATGTGTGTCGAGCTCACATCATCTTTGCACAATAATGTTACTTTTGACTTTTCTATGCTAAAATACAAAATTAAGCATTGATTTGATCACTTGGATTGCAGATCAAATAGTTTATTCACCACTAATAAAGTGCAGGAAGCTAGTGTCGTACCTTTGTAACTCTTTTTAATATTTTTTTATCAAATCGGGGAGCTGGCAATTTTCAAGGAGGGGGAGTTAAATAATCATGGTTCGTTGAACGTACGCACGCGAGTAGAGATTTATAAACGTTGAGTTGAAGATTTTTCTTTCGTTCTATCGAAACCACAATTTTTACATTCCATCATCTGACATAATATTTGATCTGTCGCACAGTGAATTGACGAGAATGATATGAATCATCAGCTGAACAAAATATATCATGACAAATCTTGATCTTTCATATGGTATTGCTGCAGCTGCTCTTAGTTTCGTATGCCTTACTAGTCTAGTTTTTACAATCATATGGGCGAAAGCGAGAAAAGCGAATCAAGAGACTAAACCATTGCATGCTGATGATCTTAATGATCTCCAACAACCTTTACTTAATGGTGTTCATGATGTGTGTATTTTTTGCCTATGTTACGAATAAATTATTCATCTCCAATGTAATACTCTTTCAATGGACGACATATTTAAATTATACTCGCAGTCTGACGAGAGAGATGATCATACACCCGACAACGAAGATACTCATGGAACTGTGAAATTGAAAGACAATGTGGTTCACTGGCTAAAGATGATACTCTACGTCATGCAGGTATATTAAGGAGGTCCATGGAAAAATATTGTCTTGATATACAACAATAAAAAATTTACTGCAAAAACCATTTAGTATCCTATACTGAAGAAAATCAAATTGTTAATTTTTGGTTTTCAAGTACTATTTATTAATAAATTTTTGTATATCCGTGAATTATGAATTTGAATTGTGGCAGAAAATAAAGAAAATCGCACCGAATGGTTTGTATGACGAATAGAAGAGTTAATCGTGGTTTAGAAATGACTTTTTCATAAAAATATGTGGAAATTTGAAAAGCTATCAGAAGTATTCGATAATTATTGCATTTGTTATTTTCAAATACTAAGTTTTCTATTTTTATATAATTTGAAAAGTGTATATTTACTTTGGAATAAATGAATATTTAGGTTGCGTTCACTGCAACAAAATTTAGATCTTGAATTTTCCTCACTTTTATGATGGTTGAAGTTTAGCCAATTGGTCATGGCATTCGGTATGTGTTGATTATAATAATGTCTTATAGAAATGTTCATCACGAGTCACTTTCGCTTTTGCAGTAAAACCTTAAATGAAGGGTCAATTTTATTTGTCATATGTAACATAACAGCTCTAGTAAATATTTTTATTTGCTTGAGATGCTTATGTACACTTCATCGACATTATCATTAGAATTCGTCTTCTGTACATGCAGAAGTTAAATGTGGACATATTGTGAGCATAGACAACGTTAGCACTGCATTAAAAAACTCAATTGTTATTAAGTACTGTGTAATGTGCAGAATTGCTAATTCTTTATTATTTCATTTTTTTATTTCTGCTGTACAGTTAAAGATTATTAGCCGAATCTTAAGTTTTCTTATTTGCAACTCCATGTTTATTTCATGCCAGCAACAAGCTTGATTTCAAAACCAGTATATACGTTGATTTTAACAATTGATTATGTCTTTAAATCATTTTTTTCAGAGTCATTATCAAAATGATTGCTGATTGATTTTTGTGCAACGGTGATCTGTAGGTAACTTGCCCAATAAGTTAACTTGAATAATTCATTGAAGAAATCATCATACATTAATTCATTAGTATGTTTTTCATCCATTAGGTTTTAGTAAATGCTGGGACATCATTATATTACTTACTTGATGATCCATCTGCTTACAAATCAAGGTACGGCAATAAAATATTTGATTTTAAATTTTAAAATTCGGGAAAGCATTCAAATTTTAGCTGCGTGAAAAGATTTAGTTTGTTTTATCCTACATCTTCAATTGAACTTCAATTTTAATTGGACCCATTTGCTGAGGTTTAAAATAGCGTCGGTTGGATAAGATGGTGAATTAACAAGTGTAGGATAAGAAAGATCACAATAATGTTTGCAATTATAGTAAAACGAGAACTCTATCTTGTTTCAATGAACTTGTTTTTAGACGTTTCTCATGTATTTTTCAATTAAATCATTACCCGAATCAGTTGTTCAACGTCCTTAGAAATTAATTTCATTTCTTGTATTTTGTACTGGATAATCAGTTTCTATATATAGCACTTCATAGTTTAAAATTGAAATTCTATGAAACGATTATTTTGGATAGAGCATGAGTTATTGTTTAGGAGAATGCTGGAAAGGATTTTATGATGTTGATGGGAATTTTATATGTTTATTCAGATGGATTACTGAAGGAATGATTATGTTTTCTTGGATGGTGGTTTGCTATATAGAAACTGTACATCATATGCTTCCTTATAGGCGTAACTCTATTTTTCAGGTATTTCTTTTAGTTTTAACGTCATTCCAAACAATCATATTAAATAAAATTCAATACTTCTTCTATTTATAATACTCTTCTTATTATTAAATGTCTTGTTTTTATTTTAAAAACATTATTATGTGAATTTAAGTGGCACGCCTTGTATGTAATTTTAATTGATTAGATCTTACTTACAGTTCCTTTCCTCTGCTCCTTAGTTTGACGCATTGATATCAAATTTACAGACACATGTAAATGTGTATATACCTGTATAGCCAGCTGAAATTTGACTCTTTTGTTCATATTCATTTCTTTACATTCAGCACTCATGGTCAACATTTTCTGCATTTGGTCTAATTTTTTCTGTTTATATTTATGCAATGCATCAATTCAATAGTATGTATGTCTATGTTTGCTCAAAGTTATAATACATACTTCAATCTCTTTGTATATTTTGGAGCTATTATTGTAACTGTAGATTGGTGAATGTTATACATGCATGTAAAATACTTAAATTAAATATTAAGTTCATATGTGCTTACAGATTTGGTTGTACAGTGCACATTATGTAAATATACTGACATTATTTTTTCAGTTCATTTTTTTAAAATTTATATATATATATATATGTTTTGTAGCTTATGTGCGTGATTGCATGCGTTGGAGCTAGTATAGTGCTATTGATCAATGAGAATGGTATAAATGGAATTGAAGTTAATCAACTAGGAATATGGGATGCCATATATCAATTAGTGATTATCGGAGTAGAAATATATTCATGTATAGTACAAGTTCCTATTTATGTTTTTAAAAATATGAATGTTGAATATGCTGCTGGAATGTGGTCCTATTTTCATTTTAGCTGGTTTTCTCCTGTGGTAAGCATATTCATGTATTTATTGATTGATAATACCTGCTAATACATTTACACTTGACATTAACGTTTATGGTGACATATGCATACATTCTGAAATGATCATGTATAATTTGCATTGTGGTAATATATTTAAATATATGCTATGAACATTGTAGATAAATCATATAATGATAGTATTATTATTCTTTTTGGTACCTCTTAGTTTAATTATTACTTCTGCAAGGCTAGACATCAATAAGTTTTTATAGGCTTATATGTGTTTAGTAAGAGGGCCTATTCTTCTATAAAATATAGTATTTTTTATTTAAAAAAAGACTTTTTTACATATTTAGAAGACAACTTGTCATCAGTTCTTGTTTTGTGCAATTGGAATCTATTATTTAAATATCGATATCATTGAACAAACAGAATGAAAAGGAAAATATATTCTGCTGTAAGACTCATTTTCATATTTTCACTTGTGTACTTTTAGATCGATGTGGGATATAAACGACCCTTGAAGCCAGATGATCTTCCCATTCTAATTGATAATGACAGGTAACATATCAAGTTGAAAATTCAAAGCCTAATAAGAGCTATGCATCTAAATTTCCATCGGATTTTAGTTTGGAAATATTTTTACATACAACTTCATTTAAGTTACATAGTGATTTGAAATATGTCAACATTTAATATAAATAAGAATTATAATACCTTCATGTGTAGGACATCGCAAGTTTATAAAGTATTTTCAAAAATACTCTACAAACGAGGCCCTCAAAATCTGATTGATGGAGAAGATTTATCAGTTGGATTAAGTGTGATGCGCATGGGTGGAGGCAGACTGTATTTACAGGCATTCTGGTCTTTTGTAGTTGTTCTTTTAGCTGCTGCTCCAGTATTATCAATGCATGAGATTACTGATTATCTGTCTAAATATGGCAAACCTGGCAACGAGAAGGTTAGTTATCACTATATGCTACAGCTCTGATATTATCAAAATGGAATAATACGTCGATAATGCTACTGGCAATAAATTTATATTACTAATTGAAGGGCTTCTAAGCTAATCTAGCATACCTGCAACATTGATCAAATCTTTCTAAAAGCGTTGAATACTTTGGCTGTTTAAAAGTTCAAGTGCCTTTGTTTGTGGCGATTCCTAGTTGAAATAGAATTGCATAAAAATCACTTGCACTATTTTCATGATATTTTTCTTTTTTTGTTCTGTTTTCATTTGTATGTAGATTTCAGTGATAATGCTTATATGCATTGGAGGTTTATTTTTGAGTCAAGCTGTTAGTGTGTATTCGGATAGTCTTATGTTTAAACTAGGTCGACGGATTGGCATGCGTGCAAAATCAGGCATAGTTAGTGCTGTGTTTCGTAAAGCATTAGCATTAGATATGGGTTCAGTTGATGTGGGTAAACTTCAGAATCATATATCGGTGGATGCAGAGAGTATTTTGAACATTTGCGTATTTCAGGTACATTAGTGATCTCCCGCATTAAAAGAATATATTCATCAAAAGTTTACCATTGAACCACCTAAATTCATAAACTTTCTATTTTATTGAGCCAGCCACTTCTTCAAATAAGTAGTGGGTTTTCTGATTGGCTATACATTAATTCACAAATTCTATATTTTTATCTAGCGTTGCAGACTTAAATACATAAAATATTTCCTAACTGCGTTATTTTTTATGTTGATTCCACATCGAGTCATTACGAACATAGTTTATGAATTTAATGTGTATGAGTTCTACTGTTAAAGCAGTTTCGTTTAATTTCACAAATCAAAATTTTACATGTTGCAAAAGTACAATCATTTACTTGTAGATAGATTTTATACTTCATGCAGTCATTCAATTTATTTATATACATATACATAAAGGTGATTTTATTTAAATATCTTAAGAACAAATTATCAAATGAACTCAAAATCAATTACCAATTTTAAACCAATTTCAGCTTGTTTAAGAACTTTCTATGCATTTATTCATTTGATTTAGTAGCTATTTTTTTTCTGTCAGATGTTTATGTGGGGTACTTTTCTACGACTAGCAATATGTGTTGGACTGCTAGTATACTATTTAGGTTTAAGTGCGCTAGGTGGTATTGGATTGTTAATTATCACTGTTCCACTAAATAATATCATAATTGGAAGACTAAAAAAGCTCCAACAAGGTTTAATGAAATGTAGGGATGTTAGAATGGGCGATGTATATGAAGCCGTGCAGGTATGTCACTTTGTGCATTATATAAAAATTCAACTTATTATTGACAGCCATGCATCTACATATATCTATAAAGCACTATGTAAACCTGAATGGACAAATATTTCTCCACGTTTTTTTCATATATTTTGTTCATTGTGGTAAACGCACATGCACAATATATATTGCTTTAATAGTACTTTTTCAGGAATCCAAAAGAATATCCTTTTTTACATGAATTTTTTGTTTGTTTACTCAGGGCATAAGAATAATCAAGCTCTTTGCATGGGAAGAGAAATTTTTAGAAAAAATATCAAGAGCTCGAGCTGCTGAAATAGTACTTTTACGTTCATATATGTTTACTCTTGGCTGTTTTATGGTGATTGTAAAGAGTAGTCCTACACTAGTGGGCGTAGTAACTTTTCTAGTACATACTCAGGGATTTGGATATTCACTTTCTGCTGCCACTGGATTTACTGCATTGACTCTATTCAACCAGCTCAGAATGCCACTCATTGTTTTGCCTTCAACTATTAATGACTATATTCAGGTACAGTTTAGCATATACGCGTAGAGATTTTTTAATATATATATATATATATATTGAATTTGTTATAATATTCAAATTTTTCTCAGTTTCTTTGAGCTACATTTATTTGTTCTTTATAGATCAATATTCTATATATTCTAGGCCCGCATAAGCTTCAAAAGGATAAATGCATTGCTGAGCAGTACGAAATCCGATGTACGTAATATAATTGATGGATACACAGTCCCTCATACTTCTTCAACTGTTCCGAAGGGTTATATCAAGGTAAATAAATCGATAATACTAAAAGGAATATTTATTACACTTTCATGAACAAAGTGAATCGTGTTGAAGAAAAAGTACTGCTTGTTGCCCGCTGACTCAATCTTTTTTTATATTGATCACTTTTTCATAATACTTTTTTTATGAGATTCATATAGTGCATATATAAATTTATATCGTATATGATCATTTATTTATATGCAGTGATAATTTATTACTCGGTGGTCTAATGAATGATATATTCCATTATTTGATAGCTCTACTACTCCACCAACCTCAATTAGTTATTGTATATTGATTTTGCTAATCTTAGACTAGCTGATATCTTCTGATGTATGCAATGGTAACTGCATGTCAATTCGATGAAAAGCAATTGTAGATGCAATTTTTATCATAGTATAAGTTTGGAATCTAATATCTTTAATTACAAGCTTACGAATATTTATATAGGTGGAAAATGGTTCTTTTCGTTGGAGATCATCCAATCCAAATGATCCGCCAGTTTTGAAAAATATTGACCTTGAAGTTCAACCTGGGGAGTTAGTGTGCATATACGGCCCTACTGGCTCAGGTACATGCACACTTAAAATATATGTTCATCTACACTTATCTATCTATTCTTATGCAGTTCTAATATAATTATGCTCCTGTGATAGATTTTTCGAATGGTTTTGCATGATAAATAAGTTTGTTTAAAATGCATATTTATTTTGAATATTTTTTTTTCATTTTTCAACCAAGAGAAATATGTACTGTATTTTCATTTTTTGCCCTCCTTTTATAATCTTCATTATCCCATAAAATTTAGGGAAAAGTTCTCTGCTTACTGCTCTTTTACAGGTGAAAATAAATATATTTTCCACATGCTTGCTTATAAAAATAAGTGCTAGTACGAACATACTAGTACGCTCTATATTATAGTACATACCTACAACACACTTTGAATATTAAGTATTTACTTCGAATGAATTTTCACTTTAAGGAAAATGGCATATCTTACCGAATTCAGCTTCAGGATTTAGGATAAAATGAATTAATTATTTTGAATTGTGTATTAATTTTAAGAGTTAATTTTGAAATGTATGTATACTAGACATATGTTATCATGGTATCAGTTTTGGCTCAGTATTTTGTATACCAATGGTTGTATGCAATAAAGCCCCACGGAATGCATCAACTTGAGATAAAAATATATATCATGGTATTCACTAATAAACCTATTTATCATCACTTTCGTAGAATCAAATTTTTATATGGTAATTTCCGATGTTAATCAGTGGATCATCTCAAAGATAATCAAAATCAGTTTTGAATGTACAACTATAAGATAAGTATTATACTCTTGGTTGAATTTGTTTTTTGAAAACATTTCCAAAGTGTGATTTTTAATAAATGTTCATTTTTCAAGGAATTAAAAACCGTGGAAGGTAGGGTTACAATGAATGGGACTGTTTCGTATGCATCACAGAGAGCTTGGATTCAAAATGCTACGGTACGAATTTTTACGCATTTGTCATTTTCAGAATTTAATTGATGAAGCTATATATTCGTAAGTTTAAGGATATTATATAGGCTTAAATTAAAGATTTATCATTGTATTGATAAAAATCATAAGTAATTTTTCCAATTTTTTCCTGAGCAGTTGCGTGATAACATATTATTTGGCAATCCAATGGATCCAATAAAATATGAACAAGTATTGGAAGCATGTGCACTCAAAACTGATCTGGAAATATTAGAGGTACATAATATAAATATGTACACCTAAATACGTATGTATGCATAAGATTTTTTATTTTTCATGATAGCATACTTTTAAATTTGTTGATTTTATATTTATTTGTACTTGACAGGCTGGAGACATGACTGAAATTGGTGAAAAGGGTATTAATTTAAGTGGTGGTCAGCAACAGCGTGTTAGGTACATGCACTCATACAGATGCATACATTTCTATTACTGCATATATTCATGAGCATTGATAAATAAATGTACCGATACGTAAATACACAACATTCATACTAATGTTGATACGTGCTGATGCATACATACATATGTATATTATTTTATTAAAATAGTCATGTATCATTATAATTTGCAGTCTTGCTCGGGCGGTGTACAATGACTCAGATATAGTGTTGTTGGATGATGTCTTAAGTGCTGTTGATGCTCATGTTGGCAGGCATATATTTGAACAGTGCATTACAGGGGTTCTTAAAGGAAAAACAGTCGTACTAGTAACTCATCAGGTCATATAATGTAATTCACATTTTTCAATAAAATTATTTCACAAATATTATTCATTTACTCTTTTAAGGAAATATTGAAATGAAGTAGCTCTTTTTATGTTCTAATATTGGTGTTTAACCAAGTGTATTGCTCATAGATGATTATTTTTAACGCAATATTATAGAGTATTAATTAGTTATAGAATTTAAGTGGTGAATTTTTATAGTATACTGAAAAATTATTTCTTAGAATTATAACTGCTTTTGATATGTAATCTTTTATTGAGAATTTTTACATCGATTATACTGACGTATATATATATACGTATACAGTTTTTAATACACACATTATATGAACGATCACTCTTGTACATACGGAAAACCTGAAAAGTCGAACACCTCTTTAATATGAACACCTGGTTTAACCGGACAATTTTTCATTCACCATGGATTGTTCGACTTGAGTATCATTGTTCGCAATCATGCATTGGTATTGTTCTGTTTAATTTTGATAGACATTTGTATTATTTTAGATAAGTTTGACGGCTCGTAATGCTGATCGTATTGTTGTGTTCAATACCGATGGTTCTTTGAGCGAATCCGGCACTTATCAGGATCTTATTGGAGGTCAAGAAAGCCATTTTGAAAAGGTTTGTCAATGTGCTACCATACCATGCGTGCATGAATACCATCAAACATACCATCCTTCCATATATAATTGATACCATGAAAAAGAATTACTTGATAAAGTCTTCATATATTGAATAAACAATCATGATGACCTGTATCTATTTTTTCGAATTTAGCTACAAATCCTTAAAAAAATCTACTATAAAAAAAGTAAACTGCCATTTTATTTGTATCTATAATTCTTAGAATGGATACTTTTCATAGTGTTAATCAGCTATTTTACAAGGGATCCAATGCAGTTTTAGTGAATACAGCTCTGAATCTACTAATTATTATTATGCATTTTTGTTTTGTAAGGATATGTATATTATTTTTTATTCTTTAGCTACTCCAAGCAGCTGAAGGAGGCGAAAGGCAGGACTCTTCAGCTTCAAATTCTAGTGATCAATCGGACGATCAAATAAACCAAAAAAAGTATGATGTACTATTATATGTATATATATTGAATGTCCATTCAATAACTTCATTGAACTTATTCTTCTGCGGGTCCTACGCGGGAAACTGCAATATGCTGATGTCATGAGGCAAATATATCAATCTAGCTTATCCTTTGTTTATTTGATATAGGGAAAAGAATGGTGTAAATAGTGATAAAGCAGATAAGAATGAAGGAAAAAGAGGACTTATTATATCAAAAGAAGCACATGCACAAGGGAATCCTAAAGTGTGTTTAAATATGTATATATATGCATATGTAAATACACATACTTTTACATATACATATGATTCGTACAAGACCAGTATCTAAACTTTTAGATGTTAAATCATTGTTAGATTTATTCATTGACATTTACCATTTTTTTAAAGGAAATGAATCCAGTTCATAATAACGTTGGTTACAATTTTTTTAATCATATGACATTACCATTTAAACTAAAATATTTGCGTTAGAGAGCCATGAATACTATTAAAATTTGGCAAAATCCTGCTAGTATGTGGACAATTTTTTTAAATTTAAATTTTTGTGGTTATTTCATCTTTAAATTTTTGCAGAAGTGCTCACTTTATTAAAAGTTACTGGCAGTTCTAATTACTTGATGTCAATTTATGCAGTTGAAGTAATCAATAACTATGTTATTTTTGTTAACAGCTTTCATTATACATGCGTTATTTCCGTTATTGCGGTGGAAATCTGTTTGGTATATCTTATGTTGGATTATCCCTTCTTTGGCAAGCTCTCACAATAGCCCAGTCATTCTATCTCAAACAATGGGTAAGTTCATTTTAGTACATTTATAAAAATGTAATTTCCTTGTATGTTATTCACGAGTATATCAGAAATTTTATAGTCTATAAATTTTTTTCTTTACTTGATATAGAAATAGCAATTTTTCATATTATTGTACTGATACATATATAAATTATTTTTTACATCCATAAACTATGCGTGCATGTATGTATCTATAAACTTAAAAATGAAGTGATTTGAAGATCTTGACATGTATAAACGCATGTCTTTTTGTTTCTTTTCATGATTTATTCTTGAATAATATGATTTTAAATTTTGTGAATAGATCAACGAAATGTCTGATGATATAAACAATGGCCCTGGACTAACGTTGTATATATTAGTAAGCGTTGCATCATTTGTTGCACTACTTTTAAGAACAATTATCATCACTGGTGGAAGTGTTTTAGCATCAAAGAGGTATTTTTTTTGTACATGCAGTTATTTAATTAGCTTTTTTATTTATTTGAACAATTCTATTTGATTGTCTGCTAAATAACTTTAAAATTTTTAAAAGATATGTTTATATTGCAGCTCAGCAAAAGGCTGTTTTATCAAATATTATCTTTATGTTTTGTCAGAGTACATGATTCGATGTCAAAATCTGTATTTGGAGCCCCGGTAACATGGTTTGATGCGACACCACTAGGAAGAATAGTGAACAGATTCAGCAGTGATATTGTCATTCTAGACAAGGTACCAAATATATACATGCGTACAATTTTTATGTATGGAAAGTTCTGGAATATACAACTATTTGCGCATTCGGTAATACCTTTATCCTTTGACACTATTCCTCTATAAAATTATGTCTTGGGCTCTCTGTCATTTGTAACGTCAACAATAAACCTTCTAATATATTTACGTATAAATATATATTGACTTAAATTTGAAGTCTAATAAAGCTTTTTCATGGTAATTTTATATAATTTGAACCTCATAATACATTTATTTCTCTTTCTTTTTTGCTATTTCATATGACTAGATATAAAAATTGCTTACATTTTATGTATATGTGCTTGAAATTTCAATATATTGATATTTTTATAGACTTTTATGTTAATTATTTCTTTCATATTATTAGGATTTGATGAATGATATTACTTCTTATGGCGATATGGTGTTGAGTGTAATAGGAGTGGTAGCAGTTATTGTAGTAGCTATACCTATACTTACAATAGCTATGGTTCCAATT